>PVIA01005925.1:0-106630 GCA_004024845.1 Tonatia bakeri
ATGTTAAATAACCATGCCATGGATTAGCTGCAAAGCTGCCCTGCACATTCTTGCTCTATGAGCCCCTTCCCCCAACTCACATCTGTGGTGGGGGGAAGAGGTAAAAAAAAACATCCTAGAGTCTCTGGACACCTTGAGTTCTGGGCCCCATTTCAAATGTCCATTTGGGGTCCCCCCCTCTTGGCTGCACCCTGTAACACACCCACCTTTCATTCCAGCCCCCAGAGAGAGGAACTTTCTTATCATGCCTTGATATGGCCCCCACGGGGAACAGCTTGTTCCTAAGTGGTGACCTTCCAGCAAGTTTCGCAATTTAGTATGAATAAAAACGCATCCTTGTTCACCAGTAAGAGAAACACAGGCAAAGATTTAAAGTATAATCTGCTAACTAGTTGATTGTTTTGTTTTTTAATGAGATATTTCTACCTTGGCATTCAGGGGTCCAAAGTTATCTGATTTTCAACTTCCTTCAGAATCTAATGCCATCCCCGGAATTGAAGAACTACCTGAATAAAGGGTCGGATACCTGTTCTAATGTGCTTCCTTGCTGTCTCTGCTCCTACTCTGATTTCCTTAAGTGTCAATGCGCCAAACCAAGGCAGAAAGAATGTTTGCCTTTTGTTTTGGGACTCTTCTTGATAATAGGAGAGATTCTAGCATTATCTGAAGCCTTGTGGTTTATTGTATGTGAGTGCCCCCTTGATTATTTCACAGTGTAAAGGTTCTTTTTGAGTTTGCTTCATCAAAATATGTCATTCATTAGAGGCTTTTGCATCAATAATACAGTGCAAAGACCATCTAATTGCCATTTCCAGCAACTCCCACCCTTGCCAACTCCCTCCATGCCCACTTTGGACTTAAGGTAACCTTTTCTCTTCCAATACCCACACAGAGTAGTCTGTTTTGACTGGTTTTCTGTTACAGAGACATTTCTTCAGTAATCCAGGAGTGTTAATGTGCTAATGCAGGTAAATTGTAATTAATTTCTCTCTAATTGATGCGTGGGACTATCTAGGCCCCTCATTTTCTTCCCTTCATTCCTTTATAAATATGTGATTTGACAGGTTAATTTGAAAGCAAAAGTTAGATTCTTTACAGCCATCTAAGCAGAAGCCCCAGAATGCAATTTGCCATCTAGTTGTGTGAAGCATAATAAAAGGGTCGAAGCAGGTTATCCTTTTTTTATCGTCATTTTGCTAATTTAATCTTTTCCCCCTTCATTAGGTAATATAATATTCATTTCACAGCCTGAAAACCTCGGCAACCACTGACAAGGGATAATCTCCAGAGCTCTGTGACATCCACGGGATGACCTTTCCCAGGTGAGGCCTCGCAGCTGGACTGGAAGGGGACCTGGGGAGGCCATGTGGGTGGTGCTGGGGGAGTTCTGCTTTGGCATTTGAATCAAGACTGAGTCAAGCCTCCCACATCCTACAGCAATTTGGAGAAAAGCAGTGGAAATTTCTGGAGTTTCTGGGGCTGCGAAAGAGAGGAAGCCAGCCCTGCCACTGTTAGTGTGGGTATCTAGATGTTAATAAAGGAAGGGAGCAAAGGGAATCGGATATTACTGTTTCACCAGGAAGTTGCAGCTTCACACTCTCCCCAGGGAACAACCAGTCTGTTCCCCACAGATCACTGGGGGGAAAGTAGAACAATAAAGAGGGGGTTTAAGCACATGTGCAGTAGGAATCAAAGCGGTGAACATAAAGGCCTCTGTCTAGCCTGGGGAAAGGATTGAATTGGATGAGAGAAACAATCTTGGAAGATCTGAGGAATGGGTTGGTTGAAAGGTAGACCCAGCACAAGCCTGCAAAAGTGTGGAATGTTAATTGGTTACTTTGAAAAAGTGCGTGGTCCTTCCCAAGACCAAAATAATATAATCCCAACTAACAAAGAGTTCTCTCTCTCTGTCTCATGCTTACCCCATTGGTTCACACATTCTCTCCATAGTAACCATGTGGTCCTAGCAGCCCTGGGACCAGCACCCAGCACCATGTGGACTCCAAATACAGTCTCCAAGTGGGAGTCTGAGTACAGCAGCACAGCAACACATTACAGCCGGGAACAGTGCTCAACTACTTGGACGGGGACTGAGACTGCTGAAGCTGGAGCAATGGCACAGAACTTTTGGGCACTGGCTTTTGTTTTGGCTTTGATGAAGAGGAGGCTGGACTTTTGCCATGGCAGGATGGATGGAGATGAGACATTGGGCACCCAGGGGCAGCCTCCTAAATTTACATGCCACAACGCTCCCACATGTGGGTCTCTCAGATTGCTTTCCTTGAGATCCCATAAGAGAACACAATTTCAAGGGCCACCAGTTTCTAGGAGACATTTCCTGAAGAGGGGAAGGTGAGAGGCCACCTCCGTCAGCTCCAGCATGAGCCACAGGGAGGGCTTGTGGATGGAAGGTGGCTTCTCCACAGGGAAAGTCATCTCCAGCAGGAGGGAAGGGAGCTCAGCCACCTGAACAGCAGGTTTCAGTGTGACCTGCCTCCTTGCAATTACACATGAAGTGAGGGCTGGGGACTCAGAAGGCATTTAGCCTTCCCATATTAAGTCAGTGTCCCTTGGCACTTAGATGGGATTCTTAACTGCCTGGGGCCCTGTTCCCTGCTGTTTGCTAAAACACTCACTGCATCTTAGTCTGCTGGGTTGAGAGATCACTCCCCTCCCTAGAGAACTGGCCCTTCTGCCACTAGCCCTTACATATGAAGCATCCAAGACTACCTGGCTCAATTCTTTTTCCCAAAGAGTTGATCTAGCAGAAATGGGGCTGCTGTGTAATGGCAGCATTTCTAGTTTCCACCCCAGATGCCTTTCTCTTTAAGCCACTGTTTTCTCCTCTCTTTATCATCCAGGTTAAAATCAGGAAGAAAAAGGGAAGAATGCTGGTTCCTCCTTTCATGCCCCAGTAAGATGACTGCCCACCAGAGGTCCAATATCACACATGTAGGTTCCATCAAGATGTCAAAGTCAGAGTCTCTTTAATTAGAGGCTCCTACAGGTAAGCCAAGGAGAGACATTTTCATCAGCTGACACTTTCTACTGCTCTTTGTAGAAAACATGGAAGTGTTTACTTATTTGTTGGTGGATACCTGGAAGAAGAAACAAGTCTTAGGAGGCAGGAGTTTGATTAAGGCCCAGTAGTTGCCATGGTTGCCCTGCAGAGATAATGCCCAGGAACATCTCATTGAAAGTGCATCCAACATAGGTCCAATGCTCAGATGACCGCTTCAGGTCCCCTCTGTCATCTTCCTGAGGGCAGCTGTGGAGCTCACCAAGACCAGAAAGGAGATGGATGCACTGTTGCCATCGTCACAAATGTGTTCATGTCTCAAGAGTTCATTTTAATTTTTTAAAAAGATGTTGCCATAAGCAAGTTGATCTGGCAAAGCAGATATCAAAATAAGTGATCTGATAAGTGCCTCCTAATCGTTCTTTTTTTCCTTTGAATTTTATAAAAGTGTATATTTCATGGATTTAGTCCTCTACCTTCTCATGTCATTGGGAATTATTATTTTTATAACAGATTATGCAATATGATTGTTTCTCCACATAAAATTTAGTTTATTTTTTTCTGTCCAAATATTTGGGAAATGTCATTCATTAGGGGAAAAGGTCTCTTTCACCCTCTGTTATTTTTAATTTTCAGCATTAAAATATGTTAAAAGGCTGCCTGAAAATTGTAGAGAAACCATTTATGAGGGAAACAACTACAGAACATCAGAGGAAAAATATTATTAAAATGTAATATGCAGATTGAAGGGATATTAAAATGGAGAATGAGTCTAAATTGAAAGGTGGACAATGGGAGGAAAACAAAAAGGAAAGAGTAGGTAGATGTAAAACTTGAGAAAGTAGGAATAGTGAGAACATAGTAAAATGCTGAGCTTTGCAAATGAAAGATTCTGGGTTTCCAGGAATGGCCTTGCAATGCCTGAATTGCAATTTTCTTTTCTTTTTTAGATTTTCTTTTTTTTATTTTTAGACAGAGGGGAAAGGAGGGTGAGAGGAAGAGAAACATCAATGTGTGGTTGCCTCTCACACACTCCCTACTGGGGACCTGACCTGCAACCCAGGCATGTGCTTTGACTGGGAATTGAACTGGTAACCCTTTGGTTCATACGCCACAGCTCAATACACTGAGCCACAACAGCCAGGGCTGAATTGTAATTTTCTTATCTCAGGCAACTTTCCACCAGGATTGTTTCTTGTCTCTTTACAGACGAGTGATACAAGAATGGGTAAGATCTTATTTTATCTGTCTTATTTGGTTAGTGAGGCTGCTAAGGGCTTCTTAAAAAAAAAAAATAGAAACACTTGAGGGCAAATTTGCCTCTTGTCCTATTGGAAAGGTCTCTCATAACCAGAGTAGAGAACTGGGGAAGAATGGGGAAATCCTTGTTAGAGTGAAGACTGAGAGACTATGAGAGTCAGAACTCGTGATTGTCTCCTTCTGTGATTGTGTTTGTTTTACAGCCTGAACTGCATCACCCTCTCTGCGTCCTTCCACAAAGACATTTCATAAAAGTGGTCTACATTCAGTGCTATCCTGTCATACCTCCCTTACCCTTTATTCCCTCTCATTGCCATCTGGTTTCCATCCCAACCACAATATTGACCTCCAAGGAACTCCAGTTCATGTAGTTTAAAAGATAAATAAATGTTTATACCTATCTTCTTAGTAAGGGTGTTGACCACTATATTCTTGAAACACTTTCCTACCTTGGTTTCCATGAAATCATCTCCTAACATTTCTTCCAATTCTTTGCCCATATCCCCCCTTTGGTGTTCCCTGGCCTTCCATAGTTTCTTATGTGGAAGTGCTTTGCCCCCACCTCTTCTCACTTCACACACCACTGTTCATTTTCCATCCCACACCCTTGGCATCAACTATGCTGCTCAGTCTACTATATATAATCCATATATCTAATATCTATATCTGGGCAAGAATTCTTCTTTGAACTCAAATTTATTCAACTGCCTACTAGACATCTTTACAGATCCAAATTTAAACCTACATTTCCCTCAACACCTGCTCTGAGCTCTTCCTCCAACTCCAGTCCCCATTTAGGACACAGCTCCTTATCTACCCAGTTTCTAGAACCTCAGACTTAGGGATCATCTCTGCCTGTATTTTCTTCTCATGGCCCATATCCAAACTATTAAAAGACTCTGATCTTTTTTTTTTTCCAACAATCCTTTGAATCTTCCTCTTCTCTAGTCCTTCCAACTTTTCCAAGGTCAGGCCCCCATCACTTTTTATTTACCCTTTCAGAACATGTATTAAGTAGACTCTCTGCTACCAGTATTAAATTTTTCAACAGTGCATTTCTTGTCTGTGAAAGAATTTTTACAAAATATGAATCCAATCATATTGCTCCCCTGCTTAATTTTTTCCACAATATCCCTTTGGTCTTTTTTTTCAATTACAGTTGACATACAATATTATATTAGTTTCAGATGTACAACACAGTGATTAGACATTTGTATAATCTACAAAGTGACCACCCCTACAAGTATAGTGCCGACCTGGATTACAGTGTTACTGACTGTATTCCCTGTGCTGTGCTTTACCTTCCTGTGACTATCGTTATAACTGGCAAGTTGTGCTTCTGAGTCCCTTTTTCTTTTGCCCCTTAAATCTTGAAGATAAAATCCCAATTCCTTAGCCTAATAGACAGATCTTCCATTTTCCTAAGATCCTTACCTAATGCCCATCTTCATCTCTTAACTCTCCTCTTACCTGAACCCTACACTTCATCCATTTCAACCTGTAGGCATGTATTCTTATGACAATTCCCTCCTCTATGGAGCTAACTATTCCTCAGTCTGGACAGGTCAGTCCTCCCATCACTGTCTGCAGGAAGGACAGTCCCTATAATGCTCCCTTTCAGTGTTCCCAGAATTCCCAGAGCCTGCTTCTATGTGACAACTTAGCATGATTACCCAATAGGCTGAGAGCTTCTTAGGAGTAAGAAATACATTTCTGTATCTTCCTTTAGTAGAGTGCCTTTCACATCACCGGAGATAAGAAGTTTGGTGAACTGTTTATAAAACGATAAACAATATCTAACAATTCACACAAAACTACCTACAAAGAATTGTGAAGAAAAACCAATGTTTGTTTGTTTTATTTTAGATTTTATTGTCTTCCAAATGAGGTTTTTTTGGGTAAAAAATTATTTTAATCATCCAAACAGAAAAAAAAATCTACTAATTCATGCACACACATACACACCCCCAAACCAAAACTAGAGTGAGTTTTGGTTTTGTTGTTATAAAATTTTGCTAAAAATCACCTGACTCAGAACTCAAATTCATATATCATGCCAGAGCCCAGACTACAAAACAAAAAACGGGAGGCCCCATGTTTCCCAATCCCTGTCAGCAGCCCTCAGTCAGCTTGTCCCTTTCACCCAGAACCCTCCAAGTCTGTGAAACCACTTAGAGGAATGTGTCCTCTCAGCCACCGCGGTGTCAGAGGACTGGCTCCAGGTACATTTGCATATTTGCATCCTACTTATCAGGTTGCCCAATGGCAGAATCTTCAGAGGGAGCTAGCAATTCCTCCCTCCTACTGAATCTAATGAGCAAAATAGCTCTCCCTGAAGGACAGGAAAAAGTCGGAGTATGCACAACGTGCTGCAGACACCACGGGTAGGCTGTCACAATTATGAAAAAGCATCACAAGACGTCACAAATTAAAAGCTGCAGTGAAAACGTCTGCCGTGTTGAGTTTGTAAGGAAGGAAGGATCTCGCTGTTCCTCAGGACCAGGAGAGTGCAGCAACAGCCCTGCCCCAGTGCTGACTGGCCCCTGCCTCCCACAGGCTCCCAGAGGGGACCCAGCATCGGCCATCAATTTCTAAGCAAAGGGGGATTGTTTCATACCCACTTTGGACTCTCTTTGCATTTCCAAGGCATGCTTCACAGAGTTGACTTTTATGGCCAGGTTGAGCTGGGCAGTAATAAGAAATACCCCAACCTTCCCACTTTGTCTTGATCTCTCCTCTTCCTGCCTCCTCTCACTACCCCCACCCTCCGCTCCCCTTTTCCGTCTGCAGGCTTCCTTTGGTTGCTGCTAGACGCGTCTTCTCAGCCAGCTCACGCAGGAGTGAAGAAGGCTCATTTCAGAGCCAGTAATCAACTCCCTCTTTGGATCAAACTGCACACTCAAATTGTACCAATCTGCTAAACAAGCCAAGGAAAATGGGACCTAAATTGGCCAATTTTGGTATGTCCACCTAGCTTGCTAATTTAATTTTACTTTCCAAAATCCCGAGACCAAGTGGGGCCTCCTTGTGTGTGTTGATCCAGGAAAATAAGAAAAGAAAAAAGCACATCTTCCAAAACAAGTCATTCCACCAGCCCCATGGGTCACTGGGGAGGCAAGAGGCAAGGTCTCCAGGATCTGTATTCAGGTCCTCAGGGAGGGCCGGCAGGAAGTTCAGGTCCCCAGGGAAGTTGAAAAATAATAGGGGAAAGGCCAAACAAACATTTCAGCATTGTCTTAATGTGCTTTCAGAACTCGTCTCTGGAGAGAGGTGAAGGTAGAGATGAGCTTTTCCAAGCAGGGGCAGGATGCATGACTTTAGCTGGGGACTTTGCAAGGGGAACTGGACTGTCCAGCTCCTGCATCCTGTTCAGGAAGGTGGGGCAAGTCTCTCTGCACGCTGCAGTTTCCTGCTTCCTGAAATCAGGGCCTTCCCTGATACCCGCAGGTGATTTGTGTTTCTGAGCAAAATATAAATGAGAGGGTAAGTTGAAAAACCAAAAACAAAAACCATAAGCTCATAAGCAAGTGATAATTATAAGGAAAGTACCAAGAATACAAATACTGTATTGCTGTGTGCCTGAAATTCATTTCTAAATAATAGGCTCCAAGAAGGGTGGAAGCCCCTGATTAGAAAGGGCAGGAAGTCCTACAAAACAGCACAGGCGGGGGGTGCTGGTGGACTCCTGCTCAGAAGGTGGGCCCTTCCCAGGACCCAGGAGAACGCTGTCCACACTTCACTGCCTGTCAGTGGTTTGCACCAGGCTGTGTGAAGGCCTCAGGATCACACACTCAGTTTTCATGTTCCTCAGCACAGATTTGTCAATAATAGTTGTGTATTTTCTTGTTTCTGCAATGATTCAGGAAGACCTCCTCACCTTTTTTCCTTTGCTTCCACAGAACACTCCGAAGCTAAGAGAAAGTAAATGAAGGTATCTACCTGGTGCCAGGGGAGACTGATATCACGGGGGATATTTTAAAAAATCTTCACACATTTCATCACTTAAAAACAAAAACAGGACATTCTCCATGTGCCGGCAAGCACTCTGCCTGCGATGCTTCATTCCATAACTACGCTGCGCTGCAAGCTGGCTCTGCAGGGAAGGGGAGGTCAGAGGTGTGTGGGGTGCAATGCATGCATCAGTCGGGACAGGCCAAGTGACTCTGTGATGGCAAATGACCCTGCGTCTTACATCTTCGCCCATCACTTGCTCCAGGCTGTTCCTCTACCTCCACTCTTCCATGCCACAATCCTCTCTCCACGTTTTGCTCACGAGGAGACACCTTCCACTCACAGGACATGCACTCTGGACCAAGACTGGCAAAGCAGCCTCTTGTGTGAGAGGGAAGACAGAGGCATGGCGAATTAAAATTTCTGCTCGGCACTGACACCATCGCGTCTTCCTATACTGCATTAGCTAAAGCAAGGCGTGTGGTCATTCCTGAGTTAAACAGGGAAGCGGTAATTCATTCTTTTTTAAAAAGATTTTATTTATTTATTTTTAGATAGAGGGGAGGGAAGAAGAAGGAGAGGGAGTAAAACATTGATATATGAGAGAAACATTGGTCATTGCCTCTCACATGCACCCCAACTGGCGACCTGGTCCAAAATCCAGGCATGTGCCCTGACCAGGAATCAAACTGGTGACCTTTTGCTTTAGAGACCCACGACACTCAACCATCTGATCCACACCAGTCAGGGCGATAACGCATTCTCTCACAGAGAAGGAAGGCCAATATTCGCCAACAATGTTGTGCTCTCCTGTAATCACAGTCACTGCTCTGTCCACTTTGGAATGTACGGTGGCCCCATTCTGTGGAATCTCTCACAAACGCCCAGTCACAAAACAAGGTCACGGCCATGTCCTATCCTGAGCAGTTCCCATGTCCCAGCCTGGGACCCCACAGCACCCCAGCTGCCATCAGCAGGACTTCAGGCTTCCGTGAAACATGTGTTCCCTGGCCTCCTTCTCCATACCCTGTGCTTCCAGCCTTGTCTTTGGAGTGGAGAATCAAAGGCCACAGACGCAAACTGTGGAGAAAGAACCAGCTACCAAAAGCTCACTTCGCCTGAGGAGTAAAGGCTCCAAACAATCAGACATTGGTTGACTGACACTTTACCTGTTAGGCCTACCTGATAGAAGAGATTGTGTGAACTATTACATTTTACTTACTTCAAGAATTCATGAAAGAAATTGTAGGAAACTTTAACATGAAATGTGTAGCCACAAAGTATACCTTGTCCCCAGATGTCTCAATATATGATAAACTGAGCCTACCCAGTCAAATCCAGTAGAGGGAGCCAAGTGGGTCAGTCCACGTAACCACAGCCATCAAGGCCCATGGCAGGACCAGAAGACACAGAACGTAATAAGCGAGCCCTTGCTGTGTGTCAGTCACTCACACTCAGCCCCCATTCCTACCCCAACAGCAGGCAGATTCTGGCCCACTAGAATGCTTCTGCCACAAACTGCCCACTGACCACCTTTGCCTGAGCCTCCTTTGAGCAAAGCCTACCTTGTCTCATCTCTATCTGTCCTGTTCTGATCCTTGGTTTGACCCCAGGCTTCTGTTATGTTGGCTCGTAAACTTGATAGGTAGTTTTACCATATATCTGCCTCCTGATCTTCTTCCCTGGTTCCCAACCCTCCAGTTCCCTGTCCTGGTGCAGTGTCCATGGACCCATAGCCTGCTAAGGGATCCCTCCCAGATTTGGCCTGGGCCCCTGCAAGCTGGAGTCAGCTTGACTGGACTTCATCTTATTCTGGCAGGATGTGCTAAGGGCGTGAGAAGTGGGCAATGCCTTCACTGCTGGAAGAGGTCTGGGAAGCCTGAGGACACACTGGAGGGAGATGAGGCTGGCAGTGTCACATTCAGCACTGCAGTACCCTGGAAGCAGCCTCCACCCAGGGGTGTGGAGCAGGCCTAATGAGGAGCAGGTAGTAAGCCTAACAAAAATATTATAGCCCTACATGTCCCTTAGTTTTTTTACTTTAACTAAAGGGAGGGCCCAGGAGGAAGTTCAGGCACGCTTAGGCACACCTTCACTGTGTTTTCTCATGGTATCAGGACAGAGAGGAAATGGAAACAAATCCTGGCCAATGGCGGAGACAAAATATAAAATAAAAAATTTCAAAAAATTAAATAGTGGCTTTTAAAGCATAAGTTCAAGATTTCAGTAGAAGAATTGTCAAATGACATGCATGTTATTGGAAACTGGAGGAGGGACAGAGCTTTTTCCCTTCTCCCAGTGAAAGCACAATCAAGCTCTGCAAGGTGAGAACTGCAGCAGACAGGGAAGGGAGGAAGGCACTCCCAGTGCTGAGCTGTGGGCCATGCAGACGTGAGCCAGCAGATGGTCAGCGCTACAGGCAGAGCGGGCATTCAGGCTGGTGAGGCAGCTTAGGCATTCTAGAGAGGATCTTTAAAAGTTTTCTGAGCTGCCTGATATTGAGGCATCACCATGCAACAGGAACAGCTTATCAACTAAGAAGCTTGATATGTGTGCTGTATTGTAACTTGGTTCTTATTAATTTAATAGATGGCCTTAACGTCATGGGCCCTGTACTTCTCTGTACTTCCTACCTTCAATAAGCACAATTCCATGTACTCAGGAGACTTCGATACACACATACCAAATACCAAACACATAAATAAATGATGTTTCAACACCAAAGGAAATAAAGCTGAAAAACTGTACGATCAAAATTCAAGCACCATTTCAAAACCCAGCAGGGGGGTGGGCCCTCCGGTGTCACTTTTCCTAGCCAGACAAGGGAAAACAACAGACAGACCAGTGTGACTACTTTTAGCCTCAGGAGAGGAAGTCTTTGATTTTTGCATAAAATGGTGCTACATGCATTTTTCTACCTGCCCAGAGATTAATCTCTTCCTGAAATGTTGAGGGGCATGGTAAGATCTGCCTCAGCCCTTTGGGACTGTCTACATTTCCCAGGCTTTCTTTCTTCTTCCAATCTGACCATCAGTCAGCTTCCCCTCAACCACACCAAGGCTCTGGCAGGGCAGGGACTAGGGAAAGTGCTTGCAACACACCTTGGCTGAAGAGCAAGAGAGAACCTTCACTGCAGATGGAAACTGCAGGTTGTGCCAACAGCCCTGCCGCCAGGAACACCGGGCAATATCCCTGAGAACTGTTACTGCATCTGTCTATCTATCTATCTATCTATCTATCTATCTATCTATCTATCTATCTATATGTATGTATGTATTTTTATTTCCATTATTTTAGAGCGTAAGCGCCCACAGGAGCTGGAGAGGCAAGAATCAGAAGGAAGCACTCTGAGGGTCATGAGCTGGCAGCTGAGCACCCTCCACCTACTCCAGGGCTTTCTGCTAGATTCTGTTGCTCTGAAGACAAAGCAGAACACTGCCGATACACGGCAACTCTGTTCCTCTTTGCCTGAAGGATGACATCCTATATCTCAACCCATTTTGTCTTGACTGAGGGACCAGCGAGTCTCCCTACGTTAGTCACAGCTGACAGTGCTGTGAGGAAGGATGAGGATCTGGGGACTGTCCCTGATGGCTTATTTAGGGACTCACTCTCTACTGGCTGCACCAAACCAGAGCTGATGGTAAGTCACTATGACATTTTATCTCAGTGGCCAAAAGGGAACAAAGGGAAAGGGTAGATTATTCTTATTCTGAGCTGAGCTGGACCCTCATCCCAGAGCCTGGCATAGCTTTCCTGTTCTGCTGTGACTTTAATTTGCATAATGCATATGTGCTGTTTTCCCTGCCAAAAAGCAGGAATTAATCTATTTCACTGAGATATATACTAAAAGCCAAGGAGCACCTCACAGTAATGGAAGCATTTGAGATTCAGAATTTAGTAACTACCCTTATGATCTCCACTCTACTACCCTGAACCTCTGTTTCCAGGCCAATAAAATGGGCATGTGGATGACAAAGACTCTCCTAAATCATGAGGTTGTTACAGAAATAAAATGATAACCTTAACTATATGCCTAAAAACTTTCTGAAAATTGCTCTTCACATGTGAGTCTATAATGTTGCAGTAATTCTGTTTATCTATATGTTGGTTTTTAGCACATGTCTTGTGTTTTTGTTTCTTTTACACATCTTGCTACTCTCATTATTTTAGGTGGTAAGGAACCTGACCGAAGGCCATGCACGTTCTTTAATTTGGGGTCATTTTACCCCACAGGACAAATGTCACAAGGTACTCAGCATGCGTTCCTGGGAAGCCACCGAGTTATGACCGTGGTTAAGTTTGTACTGTGATGACTATAGGGAAAAACTTGGGTAGACTGAAAAAATAATGAACCCAAAAGTTATTGACCCTGGAGCACATGCTAATGAAATATGATGTCGTATTCAGGAGTGAAAAATTTCCCTCTTCATGAAAAATTTTATCTTTTATGAAGAAACAAAAGGCTTGTTCTTATCAGAGCTGAAGGTGCATGTCAGCGAAGGTTTACAAGGCAGGCGTGCCTTTTGAGCAATAGTTTGTTTGAAGGCTACAGATGATTGCAATCCCTCCTGAATAAATTTCTTCCTGTCGATTTCAATACGTGGTGCGCACTGCTTCCTCTCCCTTTGGCTGTTTGGACAGCACCCTCTAGTGGCTTCTTTTCTCCAAACATTTTGGCATGGGTGTTGAAGACTCAATTTAATTTGAGTGCTGTCTCATTTTTTTATCCTCGGTAGTACAGAGAAGTGTCCCCGTTTCCTTTAACTCTGCTATAATTATATTACAGAAATCACAACTCCTGTTCGCATGAGTAGGAGCTACCCACAGCCAGACTTTCATTAAAAACCTATCACGTGGCTTTCAATTTAGTGTCTGTATAACGTAGATAAACTCTCTCCTGTTAACAGACTACATAAGGCCGCCCCTCCTGTTCTATAAATGAAGGGGTTGAGGCCTTCTCCCCAGCATTTCTACTTAACACCCAACAACACTCTGCCGGTTCCATGAAGGGCAGGGCCTTAAAGCCATGCAAATGTATGGGCTAGCGTGCCCCTTTATTAAGTGACTTTATACCAACTAGCTACTCAAAAAGTGGCCCAAGTCAGAGAAGCCACAGTGTGATTAAACCAGGTAAACTTTTGCCTGAGACACGTCTTACTTTGAAAGGCAATGGCACAGTGTGACAAGATTTTCAGGTTAGACAGGTGGCTCTGGCGAGTAACTAAACCTTCGAGCCTCATTTCCCACACCTTCTATTCCCAACAGCATTTATAAAATGAAAAACACAATGTCTATCTTGCTGGGTTATTTAAAGTGTTGATTTAGAGTCTGGAACTGAGTCCTGTAACAAATATTTCTCATATGAATGAGTAAATATTGAATGGACTGTTTGGTAAATTTCTAGGCACATTGTAAGGGCTTTTGGAAAGGTAGGCCCCAGTGCCACTGCTTAAGATCTTAAGTAATGGGATCTATTTTTCTAAGCCTCACTCCAATGATGGGGACAATTTCTTCCTTGCAGTGCTGTAAGGGACATGAAGGCACAGAGCCCAGGGTCTGGTATGTGCTCATTGCTCCGTAAATGTCACCTCCTGTTCAGTTTATTCCTTCAAAATACCAGGGGGTAAGTGAAGGACCCTCTCCGAGACTCACAGTTGGTAGAATAATTTTTATGCTGTCCCTGTATGGAGAGGAGTGTGCATTTCACCGCACTTGCGGTCTCTTGCCTACCAGGAAATATTGACTCAGAATGCCAAAGCAAACTTGCCTTCTGTAGAACTCCATGTCCATTTGCTCCTGATGAAATCATTGCTAAGAGAAGAAAACTCTTTCAAATGAGTATTAGAATGACTCCGCAAAGCTCCTCGGATGCATAATGTTCTTAAACAGCATTTTAATAATTTAAGGGTAAATGAACTAGAAACCTATGGATTTAATTTCCCTTGAAATACATATGCATTTAAAAATTAAGGGGACCGCATTCTGAGCAAAACACATTTGTGATTGGGTCATAGCCATTACGCTAACAGCACGCTGAGCCACAATCCAGCAGGCCACACACAGCCTCGTGGCCCAGCTCTCCACAAGGTTGTGGAAGCTTTGGCTGCAGAAACTTTGTTCTCCAGTTACTGGAGGTCAATGGCTTTTCTAGCCCAAGGCTGTGGCACTGAAGTTGGGCACGGTATTCTGTTTCCTTGAACCACAAGGACCCACGTGTACTGGGCTTGGAAGAGGCCTCTGCCTTTCCCTCAGAAGCCTGAACATCCAGGGTGGGGCCAGGAGCCTGGGGGGCGGGGTGGAGGGGGACACCCCTGCGCAGAGTCTTGTTTCACCGAACCTGGGCAAACACAACTCCTCATGTTAGGTTCTGAGGTGAAACTCATTCTCTCTTTGTCTCCGAAACTAGAGCTTCATACTTCCCAAGTCTTAAAATGTTTTTTAACTCCTGATTTTTAAAGAGTCAGTAGAAATGAGTCGCCATTAAGCTCCCCTCTCATGAATACGAGGATCTTTTCCCTGAGGGCAGAGGTCCTGCTCTCAGGTTTTTGTTTCTTGGGTTTTCTTGTTTTACCACATGGCACGAAGCAAGGGGCATGGGAGCTGCATGTTCTGCAGGTCCTCCTCTCCTGGTATGCTCTCTGATACCTTCTCTTTCAAGACTCACCTTGAGGCTTTTCTCCAGGAAGCTTCTTTGACAGCTTTGACCACACTGGTCTCCAGGCTCTGAAATCCAACACTAGACCCTCTGACCCAATACAATCCAACTGCATTTTGACTCTAGCCAAAAGCAGTTAGGAGGCTTCATGGAACCCATCTAAACAGGCAGTAGATGCCTTGATGATGGAGACGAGGTATCTTGAAGATGTACAGAATACCCACTCTGCACTATCTTCTATTCCACACACTATATTCATTCACTCACTTGCTCACTTCATTAATTGTAAGCCACTGCATTAGTCACTTTAAAATGATAGTCATTTTCTTCTTTCAATCAGCAGTAACTGAACAGCTTCTCTATTTCAGTTAGTGCTATTGGGGAAAAAATATAAAATAATTAAGAAATGACTACTGCCTGTAAGATCCTTACATTTCAGTGTAATAAGCGGTGCTTTAAATAAATTAATGATAACAACTAACATGTAGGTAGTAATCCTTAGGTACTACAAACTGCTATATATTATTTACATGCATTGACTTGTTCAATCTACATAAGAACTATATAGGGTAGCTACTATTCATATCCTGTATTAGAAATAATGAAGCTGGAACATGGAGAATAAATGATCTACCCAGGTCATTTATGTGTGATATATATAGTTAATGTTAGAATATCAGCATATACAGTGGAAATATAGCAGAAGGAGCAATTACTTCTGCTGGAAGTAGAGATGGGGATATGTTGTTAGAAAAACCATATTTGAGTTATATGGAAGGGCATGCAGTATATACCAGCTTGATTAGCAGACTGACTCCGAACCATGCCTTGTTCTTCATCAGACCTTCTCCCTAGACTAGGGAGAATGTGCAGGAGACTCCAAGAACAAACCAATTTGGATACTAAACCCAGGATAACTCATATGTGAAACAGATTAATCTCACTTGTGATTACCAGACCTGTCGTCTTTGGGGTGGGGGGCATTTAAATCTCTTAGCAATTTCATTCAATGAGTATTGGCATTGCTTTGGATCACTGCCTTTGCATCGGCTTGCTGTTACCTAAAAGAGAAGTGTGTGATTAATGGCAAATAGGCTTGTATTTTTCTCTCCAGGGTATTATTGTCCTTGTCCCCTCATTATCAGTCTAGAGTTCTCATCAAAACAGTACAATATCAGCAATAAAGCAAAAGGTAAAAGGAGACGGAACAGCCACAGAACTATTTAGGAGGGCAGGTACTGAAAAGAGCTGAAAGTGCACAGTGTTCTATTTAAAAGGGAAAGGATTGGAGTTTAGTGGTCAAGACTGGAAGCCCGCTCTGGCATTAGCTAAGTGTGTCCCTTGGGTCCTTGCCCATTGGGTCTTTATTTATTTGTTGACTTTCTTCCTCTTCAATAATGTGTTAATTATATCTAAATTGTAGAAGTGTTGAGAAACACAAAATAAGTAACATAAGTGAAGCCACTAGACCTCTGTCAGGTATTATTGGTAAACACAACCTTGCCTGATTCAGCTGAATTCCAAGTAGATCTAAATGCTGGCAACCTTCCAATTCAGGTCAAAAGATCGGACCATAGTGCACTTTGGAGGACCTACCCACAAGCTATCAATGTCTTTGAGAATTTCTTCCAACAACTTTCTTTTTCTGCCTCAGGTTATAATTATGCCCATGTTTTTCCATTCTAAAGAAACCCCAGTTCAATGTGAGCATTTTCCTAGACTTCACTTCTGAGTCCTCTGCCTCCTCCTGCTAACCTGCAGGATGAAGGCATCTGCTCTTCAAGTTATCAAACACCACCCACAGGCTGGAGACTCTCAAACCTGTTTCAGTGGGACCTTTCTGCAACCACCCATGACCGAGTGTAACATGTCCCTCATTTAATTTCTCATGCCCTGACTTCCAGATTCACCATCTCAGCTGGCATCTACACAGTCCACCCAGTCACCTCCAATAGAAACTTGCATCCTTTTCCTTCACATATAACCATCTGTTAATCCACTTGTTAATTAATTTTACTCTTGCTCCTTTCCTCAGAGAAACTGTAGAAAACAGTTTTCCCTTTGGGGTAGTATGTTCACTTATTTTTTCTGTGTTTTTAAAAGAATATATGAAAACTAGAAGGCATGTCAACAAATTCCTGTGGACAAAGTGAGAAGCGATTCGGCTATGTGGCTTGCCCCAGTTTACAAACCAGTAGGAAAACACTTCACCTGACTGTGGGTGAGAGCTACATGGCCTACATGCTATGCCACTTTTAGTGTTCTTGGGACCAGCCAGGTAAAATGCCTCCCTCACTGTGCGACAGTAACTGTGGTTCATGGAGGAATTCCAGAAATGTCTGTTCTCCCAGAATGAGAAGGCTTTGCAGCTGGTGAAAGAGCTGTTAGAAAAACAGTCTCCAAAAGGTCAGAGTCAGGGAAATTACAAATGGAAAGAGAGTCATTGAGTGTAAAGGAAAGTAGGGAAGATGATTCTGGCAGTATGGTATTATTTTTTTCTGACTAGATGGCCAGAAAGAGCAAGGCAAGAAGATTTTAAGATGTGGTCACAGAGGGTGTGTGGGAGAAGCAGTGGCCAACGATGAGTGGGCAAAAGTGGTGTCCTGAGAAAAGAGAGAGCTAAAAGTCTGAGGAACAAAATGGAGGTCAAGCAGACAGAGCACTTTAAATAATAAAATAAGGAAATAAAAATATGGTACAATTTAGGAAATTTATGGTGAATCTCTTGATAACAAGTTTTTGTTCATTCCATCTTGCACAAGATCACATGGGCCACAACTTTCCAGAGGCTGTCAGAAACCAACGGCTCTTCCAAAAATAAAAATAAATGCTACACAAAAAAGTTGGACCATGATTAGTTGCCCTAATGATGTACATCTTGTTCATTACTATGTTCTAATAATTGTAGTAAATTCCTTATACATATTAATTCCAGAAACCAATGAAAAAGTACTTATTACTGCTTCATTTGTACAGAAACAGAAACTGAGGTGCAGAGAGATCAAGCAGCTTCCCTAAGTCATGCAGCTAGGGAATGACAGCATGGACTTGAAACCAAGCAGCCTGGGTCCAGGGGCTCTTTTCTTGATGGTTTTGTCACATTGGAATAAATGTTCCTTTTCTGAGTTTAATTCAAGAAAAAGAGATATAACAAGCACAGGCAAGAGAAACAAAATTAAGTGATTGTTTGGTGCTAATGTCCACCAATTTTCAGTTAAAAATCTAACTTTGGAGAATGAATTATTTCTTGCTCTGGATTCAAGTTTTGCTACTATAAAATCACTCTCCCTTTTTCTTGTAATCATTTACTAGTAAGGCCTTGAACACACGTACTTATTAGGTCTGCAAAGGACTGGAAATATAGAAGTGAAAAAAAATTCATACATTAGCCGCTCAGTATTCAATTTGTTCGCACATACATGTAAAGTACTTCAATGGGGATTGACAGGTGGATCAGAAAATGCACTGTGGCCCAGAGGAGGGAGTGATGAACTCTCTCTGCAGGAGCCCAGGCAGGTTTTTTGGAGAAAGTGCAGTTAAGATTCATTTTAAAGAAAAGGTTTGGGACTCATCTTGTTAAAATAGAAGACATGTAATTTGAAGAAAAATATGCCTTATCATAATTTTATATTTTGAAAGAAAAAGACATTATTTTTACATTAGCACCAAACAGTAAAACTAAAATCACTTTTGCTGGTGGAATATAAAGAAGATCAAGAAATATTTTATGAGTTTTTCTGTTTACAAAGGAGAGAAAGAGCTATAAAATGTTGATAAACACCTTTTTTGAAAATGAAGTAGACTTCTCATCAAAATGGTACAATGAATGCACACTGTGACCCCTACCCTCTATTCTAAAAACCCAGCAAAAAATATGCGCCACACACACACACACAATTCAGTACTCAGAACTGGAGAGTGAGGTGAAAAAAAAGATATACACTTGTATTTATAAGGAAGTACATATTTTTCTCAGAATAAAAGAACATAGCCTCTCTTGAAAGCAAGCCAGATACTCTGTGGATCAGAAAAGGAACACACAAATATACCAGTGACTAGGAGGTAGGGACTCCCAATGTAGGAAATGAAAACACAGGATGTATAGTTAAACTTAAATTTCAGATTAAATGCATGGGACATTCTTTTTTTTAAGATTTTATTTATTTATTTTTAGAGAGGGAAGGTAGAGGGAGGGGGGGAGAGAGAGAGAGAGAGAGAGAGAGAGAGAGAGAGAGAGAGAGAGAGAAACATCAATGTGCGGTTGCTGGAGGACATGGCCTGCAACCTAGGCATGTGCCCTGACTGGGAATCGAACCTGCGATGCCTGGTTCGCAGCCCGCGCTCAATCCACTGAGCTACGCCAGCCAGGGCATGGGACATTCTTACACTAAAAACATGGTTCGCTGACTAGCTGATGTTCAAATTTAAGAGGGTGCTGTGTATTTTACTTTGCAGTCTAGACGAGGGGAAAGCCACAGTCCCAAAAATCTCCAAGAATGGAAACAGGCTGGAGCGATCTTGTCTGGAAGCCCCCCACATCTAGAAGGAGCTGGATCCCAGTGAAAACCTGAAGGTTAAGGCCAGCCACTTGCCCTCAAGAGAGCAACAAGCAGCCATCTCCTCCTGAGCAATGATTAGTTGAAAAGCAGAACTCTTGGGCCAGATGCCCCTTGGTGGAATCCTGGTGTAGTCACTGGGCAGCCATGACCTTGGACAATTAGCTTAACCTCTCTGTGCTCAGTGTCTTCATCTGTTACCAGGGAATACAGGAAATATCTACATCCCCCTCATTAGGATTGTTACAAAGGATACATGGAAAACATAAAGAACTTAAAACTTTTAACCATTGTCTGAGAATTCTAAACACAGCTAAGTCAAGAATTGTAAACATAGTTAAGCTATTAGATACAGAAAAAGGTGAAATAGTGATAATGATTTAGCAAGCAAAGATATATGAACTGATTAACCAGTTAATTAACTGAACAAATATTAAGCCTAAACTACTATGTTTAGGCATTGTGGATACAGTGTTCAGCTAGATGATAAAGCCCCTGTTCTCTTGGAGCCTACATTTTAGTGGAAAGAGGCTACTAATTCACAAATGAAAAAATCAAACAAGGTCTCTTCAGAGAGCAATGCATTCTACAAAGAAAATAAAATAGGGCTATGTGACAGAGACAAAAACAAAGACACCAGCTAAGAGGCCATGTAAATAGCCCAGGTCATATTGGTAGCGGGTTTGACTGCAGCAATGGAGATGAAGGAACGTGAAGGAGTTCGGCATGTGTTGGGAGAAGAATCAAGAGGACTTGCCAACGGTTGGATGTGGAAGAAAAGGTATATTGAAAAAGGAGAAATTAAAGCTAACTATTAGAGTGTGTCTTTAATCAACATGGTGATGCAATTTGCTAAGGTGGGAGAAGACTGTGGGGAGAGCAGACTGGTGTTGGGTCAGAAAGCAAGTGTTCTGTTTTCAATATGGTAAGTCAGAGACACCTGTTAGATATCCAAGTCAGGTATTAGTAGTATCAAGTAGACACATGTACATGCACACACACACACTTTTCATTGCGTTTTGGATATCATCAAAATATGGATGATGCTTTAAGCTGTAGGATTAGCTGAACTTACTCATGGAGACAGCATAGACAGATAGTAGAGAACCTAGGATATAAGTAGTGAAAGGAAAAGTAGAGTCAAAACTGACTTTCAAGTTTCTGGCTTGAGTTAAGTACTCTGATGGTGATTTTATTAACCAAAAAGGGTAGAGGAGGAAAGCAGATTTGAAGCAAAGTGATACATTCATTCTGACAAACGAGGAGGTAGTATTGCCTACAGTAAATTCAGGTAGAGATGTTCGGTGAACAGTTTAAAATACAGGTAAGAAGATAACGTACATATCTTCTGTGCAACTACAC
Source organism: Tonatia bakeri (assembly GCA_004024845.1). NCBI lineage: Eukaryota > Metazoa > Chordata > Mammalia > Chiroptera > Phyllostomidae > Tonatia > Tonatia bakeri. Next base: position 20,807 of record PVIA01005925.1, read on the forward strand.
TAAATGATCAGTTTGAAAGTCAGAAAATACCAGGGTCAAACGTCCAGGCACAGGGTGTGACCCATCTAAATACAGTGAAATGAAGAATGAAATCCAGGATTAAATCCTTCCACAGAAGTGACCAGGCACTGGTTGGAAGACTGGTATGACCTAAAGACAAAATGTCTAAGGAATAAAACGGAAAACAAGTAGTTGTTTTAGGCAAGTTGTAAACAATGTGGTTGGGGAAAATAACACTGCAAGAAGTAATACAAATACTTCACCCAGTAGAAAGGATGCACAATACTCAAGGGATATAAAATCTAGGAGGGAACAAAATGTTAGGATAGTTGTCAACCTATGGATTCAATTGTGAAGTAAGAATCTGATTCAGTACTCAGAATTAAGGGAAAGTGATACCTTCAGGCTTACAAACACTGTTAGTACTGAACAGATATCTGAAATAAGAATTTTCTTTGTTAATTATAAGTGGGTGCTAAATTAAAGCCAGTTAGCCAGCAAACAAGACCGAAAGTATAGTTCCTGAGCATTAGGCAAGAATGCCTCAAATCTTCCATTCTATATGGTAAGTTCTAACATAGACTGTGAAACTGAGACTGATCTCTGGGCACAGTTAATTAGCCCACTGGAGCCGTCCCCAGTAGAAGAGCTCAAAGCCACACATGGACATAGTTGGATTGATAAGGAGATTTCCAGGTGACAAAGCTGTCCATCTGTCTCATTGTTTTACTTAAGAATCTGTCTTCCAAAGTCACATTTTCCACCTGTCTACAGTTACTTACTCTGTTGCTATAGGAGAATCTCAGGAAGGTATTTCCTGTTTGTTTTGCGGGTCCATTTTCTCTGCCTTCCATTATCTCACCAGATTTGTTTCTTGATGCTCATCTAGCCCACTTTTCCAGAAGGCTTTTATCTTGTGGTCCCTAATACCTATTATTTAACCTCAATTTTCTCCACGGTCTAAAAGTCCACTCAATGACCCCTGAAGGGCAATAGTGTGTTACATCAGTCTGCTCTCAACTGGAATTCTCACAGAACCCATAATGCCAGAATAACCTGTCACTTTCAGTATTTTTAGTTTCTCAAATCTCATGTTTCACTTTTACAGAGGGTGCCAAAGAGGATGAGGAAAATGCTGTAGTAGAGAGGGAAAATCAATATCCCACAAGAAACCAAAAACTCTGCTTTCTCTTGTGTCTCGTGTCAGGTTGTATAGGAAAAATTTTGCAGAGTCTGACTGCTTACCTTTTCCCACAGGTTTAGTGAAGCATCCTTCTGAAGTTCTGGTCTTTAAGAAGAAGAGGTCAAAACTTTGTAAGTGCTCTTTAATACTGAAGTGCTTGAAAAAAAGTCAAAGAAGTAGCAAAGCATGGGAGGCTAGAAGAACCTTTGCTTTTTTTCAAGGGAAAGATGAGATGAAGGAGGTGTAGTGCAGGGGAGAAGACCAGGAGGTAGAATCTAGTTACTACAAATATAATTGGCCTATTCTGTTGTTATTGAAAAATTTATGGACATCGATTTAATGTTGGTCTGCTCCTTCTATGAAACATGAATTATGGCACTTTTTGAATGCATAACGTAAGTCCCTTCTATGGAAACAGCATACATATGTAGATGCTCTGAACTCAATTGAAGGATTACCTCCTTTAGTTTAAAATATCCTTTAAATTATTTTTGAAACCCTCCTCAGTTGGAATTGATTTTGAAGACAAACTCATTCATTCAGTATTGCAGTACCAAGCACCTACTTCTCAATCTATGAAAGGCAATGGGGATAAATGGTGATGAATATGATAGATACTGAATTACAGAGATCACAGATAAGTACAAAAATAGTTGTTTGCTATATAATGTGCTACATGCTATATTAGGAATAGTATAACAACTTTAGAGTACTTAGAAGGAGCTCATAAGCTTGTTATGGAGGGTCAAGAAATCTTTTCAGAAGAAGTGACTTCCACTTAAGACCTGAAGGGTGCATAGGAGATAAATGGTTGAAGTGTGGAAAGACAGAGCATTTCAGGCAGAGGGAGCTACACAGATAAAGACTCCAAGGGAGGAAGCACATGGCAGGGTAACAAAGTGAAAGAGCTCAGTATGACTAGAACCTATATGCATGGGTTGGCGTGGGTGGAAGATTGTACCAGGCTTCTGATAGGGACCTGTATAGATGGTGATGGCTATTCATTGATCTAGTTCAAACAGTAGCAGTAGCAGATTTGAGTGAGAAGACAACCAGTGCATTTTTTGTATTCTGTTTTGAAGTTTTTGTAGGGTGTACATTTGGTGGTGTCCAATAAACAATATGTGATTCTAAGACAGAGGAGAAATATTTGTACTAGAAATAAATAAACCAGTCCCATAATAACAGACATTTGTCAAATACTTTCACCTACTAAATGTCAGATGCTGTGCTAAATATATTAAATGCAATATCTCATTTCATTTTAGTAAGTTTGTAAGGTAGATGCTATTTAGAAATTAGGAAAAAAATGAGTTTTAGAGGTGTTGACTGTTTTGCCTGAGATAAATATTAGGAAACTATAATTATGACTTTAGAGGCTTATAAAAATGAGTTCTATGCCTTGATAATTATACAGTATTTAGGTAATTCTAAACCCAATATATTTTTACTGAACTTGATTTTTCACATTATGATAAGGCTTCCCAAGTAGGATTAACTATTAGGATCTATGCTTAAAAAAAAAAAAAAAACCCTACACTTAATATATCTAAATGTATGTTTCATATGAAGTCCAAAGATGTTACTCTACATAACTTTGAATTTACTAAGAATTATATCATTTGTAATTATATATCTATAATTATATTATTATTTATTTGATTATATTTTGTACAAGTCTCCCCCGATAGACCATAAAATCCTTAAAGACTAGGACATAGAGAATATAGACAGAAGTTCAGGAATCAGCCCATGGCACACGGTAAAAACTTGAAAGGAAAAGAAAATGAATGATCAAATAAATGAACACCCATCAGCCACATGCAGATATCTAGAAATAGCAGCAGGGTGTTTCCAATCATTTTTTCCTATAAGGAAAACTTGTGGTCGTGAGTAGTGTTCCTGAAGTAGGAAGCCATCAGCATTCAAACCACATGATATTACAAATTGCCCCCCACACCCAGGTGCCTCTCATTACAAAAATTAGCAGTAACTTGAGGAGGCTAACATAAAGGTAGGCAACTCCCTGGAGGTAGTAGCATGAAACACCAGCACTGACTTGGTTTTAATCCTGTCCAGGGTTTAGATTCTCGAAGAATGTGTCAGTCAAAAAAATTTCTTTTTCTTTGTCCCTGTCCCAGCTTCTGTGGCAATATAACAAGAGCCTAAAGATGCAAACACTGAGTGTATGAGGCAAATAATGAAGTTGATAGATGGGTCCCTCTGAGGGTCCCGCACTCTGAGGGTGGAATGAAGATTGGACCAGGGATGGCTAGCATTGGAGCAGCTCTCTCCCTTCCATCCATCCTGCAAGGGTCCCCCGTCAGCCAGTGCACAGAGGTTCTGACATAAATCAGGGGCAACAACAGATGAGCATGAAGAAATGGCCTGGCAGCCACGGCACTGCAATCATAAATCAGGAATTAATTCAATCCTATGAGATGCCTCGTTTGATTAATTTATGTCAGCACTTTCTGGGCTGTGAGGCTCAGTCCCTGGCGTCTTCCCTTACCCTCCCTCTCCACTGTCGCTGGCACACAGAAGCGCCCCTCCCCAGCACCACAAAAGGAAGAGGAAATGGAATACCAGAGTAGATTCTGGAAGGCTGAGCAAGATTAACACCGTTTTCTCCCAAACTTAGATGAAGAAAGAGTACAGTCCTTCACACTGAACCAGGCTCACAGTGAAGAACCGCTTTCTAGTTTCCCAAAAGCACCATTCCCTGTGCTTCATAGTGAAAGAAGGTAACCAAGCCCTCAATCCAAACTACAGAAAACAGAATGGTTTTCTTACAGAGTTAGAAAAATACATCAATATTTCGTTCTCAAGATGCAAAGGCATTCACGAACATAACCATGTATAATAGTGAAGAACTAGAAACTACCTAGGTACCCGACAAGAGTAAAAGTAATTGGGCTATTTCTATACAGCAAGAATAAGTACTTGTTGTATAGAACATAATTTATTTATGTGGAAAAACACTAATCGAATCTTGTTTAGTGAGAAAATGAACATCGGACAACTGAATGGGCAGTATGTTTCTGTTGTTTTCTGGCAACAAAGTATACTCATGTCTATCTATGTTTTCGTTCCTCTATTCGTGTAGTCTATTAAACTCAGTGGTCTAATTATTTGTGATGAATATCTGTTTCTTGGGCACTAGAAGAAAAGCACTTTAAGAATAGTCTTAAAGCCTGGAGAGTAGAATTCCAAACTCCTGGAAGTTGAATTTCGGTCTGTTTGTTGCCAGCTTGCCAGCATCACAAAGTTTTACTTGGTGTTACAGGATCAGTCTGAGCAGATGCAGAAGGAGACTGTGTTGTGTTTGCGAGGACGCTGCTCTAGCTGACCTGTGTGGGCAGACAGAAGAGACCACAGCTCGATTCAAATGGAAGAGACGACGGGCAGAAAGGATGAGGCTGAGAGGAAGGGCGCACGGCTGCCAAGCATCCACTGGAGTCCCGAGCGATAACGGTGCACTCTATTTTCGGGCTTATGGTGGTCAAGTTCTCTGTAAGCCAGTGAGTCATCTCCCCTATTGCTTATTTGTTCTTGTTATTAAAAAATGTTTACACCTTACTTACTTTGGTATAGGCTTATGAGTATAACAGAAGAAAAAAGAAAATAAAAAAGCAGAACAACTAGGTTTTCCATTATGGACTACTACCCATGACAGGTAACATCTATCAAGAACACAGTTTTTCTGTTCACACATGTAATTAAGAAGCTTGAAATTGAAAGGAAAGGACAAGAAAGGATGATCAGCTCTAAAAGAAGATTCTGTAATTCACTGGCTGTGTGTGTGTTAAGAGAGCCTGGATTTGAAGTATTCCTAGATGATGGGCATTAGGTATGAACAACCCACTCAGGACAGGAAGCACAACGTAAGTGGATGTGCTCAGAATCTAAATTCTGTCTTCCGTTCAGATGAGAGCTGTGAGCCAATGTGAGAGGCAAGTGCAAATGTGCAGTGAATGAGATGTATGTATTGAGAACCTGGTCCTCGGGTTATTAAAAAATGTTTAATTAACCTAAAAGAGGTCACACCGGTTGAAGATTATGAGAGCAGTATTTCTCACAGTTGGCTGTCCATCAACAGTACCGATGAAGCTTTATAAAAATACAGGTCTCCTGGGCCCCCATTAAACAGACACTCCGCGGGTGGGATGTCTGAGCCCACACTTTAAAGTGGGTTCCCATAAGACTCAGTGTAGAGCCAGTTCTCATAAACACCAAGTCTGATGTACTAGCTACTGTCTCAAAAACAAAACACAAACTCTTGGGTAGAAATTGTAGAGGGACAGATTTGGGGTTTGTATTACAAGTATTTTTTAATATATTCTGCACAAAGCCAAAGCTGTGCAAACTGAAACATGCTGCTTTATGAAGCAACGAGACTCCATCACGAAAAGGCAGCAATGCAGTGACCCCGAGTTATTTTATATTCATGGCATGATTTGTACACCTAGTCTTCAAACCAGCATCAGTCAGGTGAGCAACAATTAGCTCACAATCCCCACTGAGGTCTAAAGGTAAGTTGCCCCTTCCACAAGAGCTTCTGCTGTTGTCCCACAACCTCTTGGTTGCCTTTCAGCAACATCCTGCAGTGTGAACAGAGCCGTCAGCTAGCTGGCTGCTCTCCTGTCTTGGAATCTCCCTGAGGTCAAGTACACAGGGCACGGGCATGCAACTGGAGCTTTGCACCCCACTAAGGTTCTCCTGTGTATGATTCCTCACAAGCTGTGATCCTCTCAGTAACAGGTCACATGACAAATTCTAGAGTCCTGCATTATCATGGTCTTGCATGTGTTAAGATTTTGTAAACATAAAGTTTGTTCTTTCATTAGTGTTTAGGGGCCCCCCTGTGAAGGGCTCAAGGAACATGGAGGTGCCTCTGGGTGCCTGTTTGAGAGCCGCTGATCGAGCTGGGACAAGGTGCCTGCCCAAGGGAGAGCTCACCAGGGTGGGGAAGGAGGCTGTGTGAGTCTGCAGGCCTTTTCAAGATTCCATAGTTCCACGGACGGGAGTGAAGATGCCTGTAAATTCCAGGAGGACCCCAAGGAAATGAGCAATCTTCAGTCACTAATGCTAATTTATGACTTTGGACAGGTCGCTTGAACTTTATTAAACCCATGTAATCCATTGAAATGAATGAGCAAATAAATCAATGAGTCAAAATCTTGCTACTCCCTGGATATGAAAGATTGCTCCAGAGCCAAGCTTTCCCTGGAAAAGAATCTCCAGAATCTAATTATTGAGGAAGCAAAAGAAAATTTGAATGAAACCCTGGTTCCTTCGCGGACCCTGCCCAGACCTTCCCTGAATGCAATTCTCATGGAGAACAGGACTTCTCAGAACAAAAATGGTTTTATAAACACTAACACCCACAGATACTTCCAGCTATTCCACTAAATGTGGAATTTCTATGGAATGGACACCGAACATTCACAGAAATGACTTCAAAATTTGATATCGAGGCACTGAATAGTTCTGACTTTACTTACTTTGTGAGGGAGAAAGAGAGGAAGAAAGACTTCTGTGAGTCCATCTAGCCATTTTCAAGATGCCCTCTGGTTTCTGACCCACACCAAATACATGAAGGCTTCTGGAAGGCAATTCCAAGGTTTAAGTCTGACTTAAGACAGCTTTGTTAATACATATGTATATTTTAGGGGTCACTTTGATCAGGCAATTGGTATTGTTTTCTAAGGACAGATGATATTAAATGAACAGATTCATTAGTACTTTAAAGTCAGTAGCTCTCACCATCATAAATCCTGATGCTAACATTCACTAAGGCTGTATAACCACAGGTGTCCAGCCTGTGACCTGCGGACCTCAAGCAGCCCAGGATGGCTATGAATGCAGCCCAACAAAAAATCGTAAATTCACTTAAAACTTTTGTTTTGCTCATCAGTTTTTGTTAGTGTTTGTGTACTTCTTCTTCCAGTGTGGCCCAGAGACTCCAAAAGGTTGGACACCCCTTCAAGTGTCCCTGGGCCTGTGTGCCTCAGACGGAAAGTGGATATTGCAGCCTGGGCTGTGCAGGCGGCTATGAGGAACTGCCCTCCAGAAGCACAGCTCTCTGCTCTCAGCCTAGGCTGAGCTCTGAGACTGAACACTGGCATGTGGCATGCTTTTTTCAGTTGGGAAGGTGGCCCTCTGGCTCACCATCTGAGGGCTACAAGTTACAAGTTTTGAGTCACCTGGCTCATAGCGATCTTCCCAAATGATTTGAGCCAGCCTCTGGAACATTCCATACTCCAGAAGGCTGTTCTTTTCATATGAATGTATGTTTATTAGCCACTCGTCAGGGAAAAAGCCCATAGTAGAATCGTGTTTTCTGTTTCCCAGAGACTATATACTAGAAAGGGGATATAAGACATACTCACCTGAAAACAAGGAAAGAATTGAGAGAAATGTTTTGAAATGGAGACAACCCCAATGCAGCACAATTTTATGAACATCAACCAATGTGCACTCTGAGCAAAAGTCTGAATTTACAAATGAGCAGTACATGTAAAGAGGCCGAGTATTTAAGAGAGAGACCACGTAGCAATATTCAACCAAGGTGGATTTCTCCACACAGACCTTAATTAACAGTTTGAGGGAGTTTCATAAGCATAATTGATATAATTATTCCTCAAATTCTGAGACAAGGAGACTAATTTAAGCATGCAGGGCTTACACAAATACATGTACAGTGACACAGATGTTTCAAAGAAAAAGTATTTCTATTTTGCATTTTTAAATTGCTTCTGAAGAGAGAGGGAGTAGGGAACTTTGACTTAATTCCTCTTAAGAAAAGGCGTTTTTCTAAATGACTGTCCAATTTAGTTCTGCCTCCTTTCCTCTGGGCACAACCATTTCATTTAGTATCCTGCAGGTGATTAGACTTAAGCCGCCTCTGTCTCTCACATAAGCAGAAACCTTGGAGGAAATGTCTAATTTTTGTTCATATGGTGTTGGCTTGAAAATGTGCTTGGGAAATACCTAGGCACCTAAAGGATACAAATCAAGGTTAAGATAATTAACAAATAAAATAATTTAGTAATGAATAAGGGAGAAGAAGGCAGAGAAGCTCTCCATAAGGGCCTTCTTCGGAAGGGAAGTCACTGCACTAATAATAATGATGATAACAAACACTCCAGAGCTTGGTTGGCATTCCAGGGCGTTGGCAGGCACCAGTGAATTGAGCCCTGTGGGTGGGGCAAAGCCTCTTCTCCATGCTGATGCCGGAGGACATGACATGTGACTTTAAGGAAGAGGACTCCCTGCTGCTGTACAGAGGAGATAAATAGGGAGCAAAGGGGGCTCGTCTCTTCGAGTCCAGGGAGTGAGTCACCAGCCAGGCCATGCTCACTTTCTTCTCAGTCCTTCATGCACCGGACATGGGCTAGGTGCCCGCAAAATACCACATACTGCCAGGGCACAGGCAAGTATGGTTCTCTTGTGAAAGACCTCAGAGTCCACCAAGATATAGACCCACAGGAAGACTGTGACCCCTGATGCACACCAGAGCAAAGTGTGTAGTCAGGTCAAAACATGGGGTTCTGGGACTTTGCCTGAAAGGGAAATTAGACCTTTGCTGAAAAAAACAGAGGAAAGGCCATTCCAGGCAGAGAATGAGCAAGACGTACGGGGGTCAGTGTGCCTAGCTCGGTCGCAGGAGGACAGATACCTGGTGGTAGAGCAGAGGGGAGGCAGTGAGAAGAGTGGAAGGTGAAGATGATGGAGGGCCTTGAGCAAGACAACATTGGTCTTAGGCAACTAGAAGCTCATAGAAAGTAACTAGAAGACCAAAATATAACCCATGTGTCTGTTTAGGAATGGCAGCAGGGACAGAAGGAACTAGAAGACTGGGTCAGTAGTGACAAGAACCTAACTCCATGCCCATCAAAGAAGTGTACTATGCATGCCCTCCATGCACAATTCCCTTACCTTCCTGCCACCTTCATTGAGAAAGGTTCAGATTAGCCAGGGAGCCAGAGCCAGAGTCATTTTACCCCCTGCCTGGGTGGGCCTTCATGAGCACCTGGGCTATCCACTAGTGAGTAAAATGCTTCTTGGCCACTGTTGTGAGTGAGAAATGATAGTTCCCATCATGTGAAGGTGAGCTTGTAGCCTCAGAAGCTGATTACAAATGCACAGCAATCAAAGAACTGCTCTTGCTTCTTCCCAGAACCTCCCTCCCTTTCACCACCGCACATCTCTGCTCAGTGTCAATTTAATTAAAATCAGAACCGATGTGGGCATCATGTAAATTGCTTGCAAGAGGGACAAGGTCATCACAAGGACATGGAAACCACAGTCCCTCTGCTCTCTCTGCTGGGTGGGGAAATGAAAGGGACCCTGAAAGGAGGGGTGGGGTCTTCTGAGGAAGATGAAGATGAGGCTAGACAACAGGACACCAGGTCCACAGCAGAGCGTTTGAGCACAATGCACTGCCTGCTTTAGTTTTCTACTTATAACATAAAAATGACTTTGCTCTCCTTCATTACTATAGGAATGTTGTGAAGACTCCATTGTTAACACATCAAACCTAATCTGGGAGCATGTGTCTGTGGAGACGGAGTATTCAGAGGACTAAACTATGTGAAGGAAAGTAGAATTTAAAAACCCTTTCTTCCCAGAGGTTACAATGTCTACACAACCTGCACACAAATGTTTATATGAGCTTTCTTCGTAGTTGCCCCAAACTGGAACAACCTAGATGTTCTTTTGTAGGTGATTAAACAAACACAAGCATTTATACCATGGTGTACTACTTAGCAACAGAACAGGATAGACTATTGATACACAATAACCTAGATGGATTTCTAAGAAATTATGCTGTGGAAAAAAGCCAATTCCAAGTTTATATGCTGTATGATTTCATTTATGTAACTTTTGAACACGACAAACTAATGGACGTGAAGAACACATGCAGGGTTACTAGGGGTGGGGTGGGGTGGAGTGGGGGTGGGTTAGAGGACAGGAAGAAGCTGAATGTGGTTAGGAAAGGGCAATGTTAGGGGTCCTTACAGCATTGGAACTGTTCAGTATCTGGACTGTGGTGGAAGATAGAGCAACGTACATGTACTAAAACTGCATAGAACTAAATACACACACAATTATGTGCAAGTAAAACTGGGCAATCTGAATAAGATCTGTGGACTGTAGGGATGTCGATATCCTGACTGGGATATTGTACTGGCGTTTTGCAAAATGTTACCACCGGGGAAACCGAGCAAAGGTTACATGGAATCTCTCTGTACTATTTCCTACAACTTCATGTAAATGTACAGGTAACTCAAAACAAAGAAAAAAGCTTAATAAAAATGATACAGGAGGAAAAAACAACATAAGCCTTCCCATCAATTACTAGGTTGTTCTGGAGAGGCAATGTTCATTTGCACCCTAAGTCATGAGTCACAGAACTAGATTCTAGGGGGATCCTTCTTCTCCAGAAATAACTCTTTGTTCTGGACTGTGTATTAGTTATTGACACTGCACGTGAACCCACCCCCCTTGGAGCTGGTCAGTGTGCCAGAGTGCTCAGTCTTCCAAAAAAGTAAAATCAGGAAAGGCTGCCATCAGACAAATTACTGATTCACGTGCTCACATGTGTGGTGAGAATTTACATAAATTAGACATATTTCACAGTCTTTCTGGACACTTTCTCAAAGCCTCATTTTCAAAGGGCAGCAGCTTCATCCCGATCCCTCAACAAAGTAATTGCAGGGCAGCCCTGACACCGAGAGGCCCCTTCATCACTGTCACTGCGCTCTCTCTTACTACGGCCTCCTCCTTGCCTGGATTCTCCTTCAATCTGCCCTCGATGGGCCTGGCACAAAGAAGCAAGTTTTCCCAGTAGGGAAGCTACTGATGACACTGTCATTTCTCTTCTGTTTCTTCCCTTCAGGTGTTTAACTCTTTGAGATTTTCACGATAAGATGTGATGCCACCCCTACTTCTAAATCATTTCACTGCTCTCAGCTGATGGCACTTCTTCAGTGTCTCACAAAGGAAAATCCATGTAGCAGGAGTAAAAAAAGGAAGTTTCCTTTGCAAGATGTTAACCTTCTGAGAAATGGCTAATCTCCTACAGCTGAAATCCATGCAAAGAGGGACTAAAAGATTAGCCGTTCCCTTGATTTCTTATTATTTTGGTGCTAGAAAAACACCTTAGCCTTTTACAATGTAAAGAAAAGATGCAGCAATGCAATTTGTGTGGCTATCTAAGCTGAACAGATCTCATTCTTTCTCACTAGCACCAGCCCAAGGTCAGCACCATTGCCTGCTGGTGCCAGTCATGCCCTCCAAGGATGACAGAGCAGAAAGGAAAGGAAGAGCCCATCCTCTGTCTGAGGAAGGCTGCCAACTGGATGCTCATCTTAGGAGAATGCTGCCTCCTTCTATATACAGGGTATCATAAACTTCCAGCAAGAAGGGTGGGAGCTGGGAAATTCCCCAGGACTGTTGAGTGTCAAGGCCACCTGTCTGGACTCGAGAAAGCTGGAGCCAAGATTCCCAAAGGTGGTCCATGGTCAGAAAGATCAAGAAACAAGTTTTTAACTAAGTGGGTGTAAAATAAGTGGCTGGTAGGGTTTGAATAACAATAATGTCAAGGAACTTGATGGAATTGAAGCAAAAGATTGTGTGTGGCATACATGTCGGGAGCTGTCATAGATCCCTGGTTTCTCAAAAAAGAAATAACTCTTTCTTCCTAGAGCCCCATGAAGCAGTATGCCTTGATCAACTTGCCATCTGCAGCTCTGGACTGTAACCAGCCAGGTGAGGACCCACACGTGTCAAAGAAAATGAAAAGGTGATGATTTTGTCAACACCATGTGAGGTGGGTAAACAGACCATATGGTGCCATTTTTAGTTCAAAATGGGACCTCATTACTACAACTATCTTTGGGTTCATATCCCTGATTATAAGTATGTATTGAAAAGAAAACTTCATGAATCCCAGTTTCATGGGAATTCTAGGTAGATATGAAACTCTAAGTAATAAAATTTATTTGAGCTGAAACATTCTGGAGTCTGACAAAAGTAAACAGAGAGTACAAGTTGCCTTATGGTGTCTGTTGGATAAAGCAGAGGGAGGAAACATTTTAAATGATCTCGAACCATGTTCTAAATCTAATCTTGTTCCGAAAAGCCACATCTCACCACCCAGGACAACTTGTGTGCCACACAGGGGAGTTGGTAAACCTGTAGAATTTCCTAAAAATAAAGCACATGCTGGTTGGTGGCAGTGTTCTGAGCTGAGACATACGGCTGTGTCAGAATCGCAGTCTCATGACTGTGAAACATTTTTTTTCTAACTACTGTGAAATAACTATCATCATCATTTAAAAAAATAGCTTCACACCCTCAATCTTCCACTCATGTATTAAGGATCTACTATACTGGAAAAATCCTATCGAAACTTATGGGAATATATTATATATGAGACCATGGTCATGGTTTTTTAAGAGATATGAAAAAATTATAAGGCTTGAGTTTTTGCCTTCAAGGTGCTCATATATATTTGGAGAAAATAATTCAAAATACACAAATAAAAGTAAAAGGCAGTATGTGCATTAGTGTCCAAATGAGCTATGCAGCTTATGAACCTGATAGAAACCCATACTCTATGAGAAAGTAGACACTTAAAGATCTCCAAAGATCAACACCACACTCCCTGCACATCCATGCTCTAGACGAATACCTTGGTTTTCAATTCTGCTCAAGTCTATTTCCCATTCACATTGAGAATGATTTACTGGCTCTCATCAAAGGCCCACTTATTTATGGCACAAATCTGTGGCCCTAACTGATAAAATTTAATCTAGTTATCTAGCTCAGCAAAGATAACCTGAGTTTGAACAAATATGGAGAGGCAGTAGGGCCTCAGCTACTGACCCAAACCCTGGAGCAAAAAAAAGAGGGTTACAAAGACAGATGCTTCAGGTCAAGAGCAACCAGAGTCTAGCATCTGAGATTCATGCATTAAGCTATTTGCTCTCTCATTCAGGCTTCATTGAGTGCCCACATTATAAGACACGACTAAATTTTGCAGGAGATGCAATGATGAATATGATGCAAAATGGAAAAGGTGATGATAACTATACAGGGAAAGGGAATGTGATGTGCAAGTTCATGAGAGGAGCTTACCTCTTAGGGAGGTCAGATGAGGCTTTCTGGATGAGGTGGCCTTGGGTTTTCAGCCTTAAAGGGAGAGTGGATTGTGAGTGAGATACAGTCTGGAAGGGGGTACCCAAAGAAGAGAGGGGGATTTCCCTGAGGAGGTAAGAAGGTGAGAAGAGGCATGATAGGCATGGCAGCAATGTTTGTCCCTTAGACAGAAGGATGTTATGCTGGCCCTCCATTATGTACACATAAAAATCGGCATTGGCACATCTAAAAAACTCAAGTCTATTAAATTAACTATGTAGTTAAACTAATTAAGACAAGGAACTTCAGTTCAGTAGGACAGTAGATCTTGGTTATCAAATAGGCAGCTATTCATAGAAGACATTGATTTCAGGGTTATTAAATCTCAACAAATATGTTTTTTACCATATGTTATTTAACACAGAGCAATGGCCTTTTTTGGGATAAATGGAAATCTTTTCCCAGGCAGGTAAATTATTGCCTATTGACAAATAGAGAATTGTTTCCCATAGGACATTTCTGTCTCATTCTAAATCTTTCCTCCTTAAATGTGGTCTCCTTCATTTTTCTTGGGAGCCTGAGTGAATGACATACGCACCTTGCATATAAAAATATTGTTTGCTGACTAGCTTGATTTTTTTACAATTGTGACCCTTTCATATTTTACTGCAGAAAATTTCTGGAAACTCCTACAAAACTATAAACCTTATATCTCAAGGAAGTCTTGGGTAGAGAAAAGCCAAATGTAAGAATAAAGCACATTCATGATAAACCACACGCCTTAACAAAGATTAAGTGTCAATCCATTACTTGCTAGTTCAGCCCTCCAACACCTTAAGAAAAGCAGGAACTGACACCCATAATGAGAGCTTACTCTCTGATTACATTAGGATAACCACTGTCCAGACTCATTTAGTTGGCATAAGATTATTTGATCTCCCACACTGAAAGACCTCTTATTACCAACCATCAACACCATCATAGTAGTGCTGAATGTGAAGAAAAGGCACTTGAACTAGCACCACTTTCTGACTTCACGTCACTGTGTCAGGGGCCCCTTGGAGGGCTGCTGCAGGCTTCAGCTGGATGCAGGGACGGTGGGCAGCTGGGAACAATGGGCCCCACAGGAAGGACAAAGGGTGGCACAGTGCAGACAGAGGAGGTGAAAGGAAAGAGAGAACAGTTAGTTGTCCATAGAGAATAATCCAGAAGGTTAAACCTATCAAGAAAACTCAGTGAGAAAGGAGGAGGCGAAGGATGGTCAGGGGGAATCAAAAGCAAGAAATTCATGCATTTTGGTTTTCTGGCTCTGATGACTATTTTATTTCAGAATAAAAAACACCAGTTCATGGTTGATATGATGCCTTTCCTTATAAGAACTCTGATCATTTCATCTTCCCTTTTGGTACCTGCCTTTGCCAGCATGTCCTGGAAGGAACACAATCTTTAGTCCCATTCCACCAATGCAAGACTGAAATACAGATGGCTTGTGAATTCTATAAAAGTGAAAGAGAGGGTCTGATGATGGAATAAAAGTACTTTACATTAAATTCTCAGAAGACTCACCTGAGTACCATTTTCCAAAGTGATCACTTGCAAGCCTATGAACTTATTCCAATGATGCCTCGCCACAGTTCGAGGCATTCATAGTGTATCTTTGAGCATTGCCAGTTTAGGTTTAAATCCAGAACTCTAGCCTCAGGCCTTTGTAGTTATTTTGGTTCTAATCCAAACAAATATTATCAAGCTTGCTCATTTAGCTAGATCATCTAACTTGACCTTCTAGAACATTTAATTGTTTCTCAAAAGTGCTTCTACTCTCAGAGAAGTCAGATGTGTTACCACTGAGAACAGGCAAAAGAATGGGCTTCAGGCTCTGTAGGTAATTCCAAAAAAAAAAAAAAAAAAGTTATCTCAATGCAATACAATAAGGAGGAATAGACATGATGGGGAGGAAGTATTTGGTCTCCTCTTGCAGATTTTAAGGTAATTCATTCACTTGTGTCAATTTGGCATGCTTTTTTATTTGTAGATAAATAAATATTTCTGTGAGCTAATACTGAATATTTATTTAAGTTCAAACCCATGGCCTGCCTGACCTAGCATCTCAAGTGGATGCTCAGGCCAGATGTGGTGAAATAGGATGCACAAGAGGCTGGAGAGACCAAAATAAAAAAAGGAAGAAGAGGAATTAGGGAAATGCAGATGGGCATCCTGGTTATCTTATCTTGCTCCCAGGGTCTCTGGTGTCTTTGTGATCTCTGCTCTTAGGCATTTCACACACATGTATTGTGTCTACAATGTCCAGGTGTTCTAGAAGCTGAGTTACATATGTGAACAAAATGATTAAAGGTCCTTTCCTCATATATTTGATTTTAGACAGTGCAGGCAAGCAGTAATCAATAACAGTAAATAAGCCAATTATATCGCTTTTTAGATGGTGCTAAATGTTGTAGAAAATTTTTCTAATAGAGAAAGATAAGGGGACTAGAGCTGGTGGGGATTCTACAATTTTCAATATGGTTATCAGGGTAGGCTTCGTTAAGAAGGTGGCAAGCAAAGATGTGAAGCAGGTGAGGGAGCCACCTATGCAAATATCTCGGGAAAAATATCCTAGAACAATCTCACCAAATGCCCTGAAGCCAAGTATGCCTAAAGTGTCCACAGAATAGCAAGGCAGTCTGTGTAGCTGGAACAGTGAAGAAGTGGGTAGAACAGTGAAGAAAGGCAAAGGAAATCGGTGGTGGTGGTGGTGGTGTGTGGTGAGGGACAGTGTCTGTGTGGTGGGGGAAGGGAGATTCCTGATGATGTGGATGGACCCCATTAAGATCTGGGTATTTACTCTGAATGGAATGGAGAGCCATTGCAGCATTCCAGAGGAGGGACAAAATCTGACCTATGTTGTAAAGGGGTGCTGTCTTGGGAACAGATGGTAGGGGACACAGGTAGAAGCAGGGGGGCCGGTTGGGACATACTTGCACTGACACATGCTCGCCTGCAGTGGTGGCTGGATACTGCACTCCGACCTTACTGCACTCTGACCTGTACCTAAACACACTGGTGCTCACGTTCTCACCTAAAAGACATCCCTCTCATCTTCATACTCAGGATTAGATTTTCTCAAGGTTGCCTCTTCTTGGATGTAAGGTAGGAATTTGGTATGATATTAGCTAGAACCAAGCTTCCGAACCAGCTCTGCAGTCTGTTCGCTTCAGCCCTGATGATTTCTATTGAGAGTTCTAGCTGTCAGATGCTGAACCAGTCAGCTGTCTGCCCTAAGCTTAGACACCCACAGTCTCTTGTTTTTGCCTGGTATGACTTTTTACGCCTACTCAGCTTCTCCCCCAAACCACATAACTCCTTCTACTCCACTAAGAGAGGGATGTAGGCAGATGTCAAAGACAGCAAAGAGTGTTAAGGGAAGTTGTGACTTTTAGCTCTTTCAAAAAGTGGGCCAATGGCAGCTGTGCCATGTACTCTACTATAGCTACTGTGCTTACAAAATCTGGAAGTGCATCTCCCTCCCCGGTGTTAAATATAATATTAGTACATATTGTGTACAACAATTTCGAAGGGTAATTATACCCTTTACCTTACATGATCTTTATAATATCCCGGTGGAGTAAATCATACACATGGGACTGTCATAGGGTTTTTAAAAAAAAATACTTTTCCAAACATACAAAGAGAAAAACTGGAGATAAGAAGGATGAATAAACTGTCCCAGACCACACAACTGACAAGTGATGAAGTCAAGCCATGGTTCCAAGCCATTTTACCCCTGGTGCTCAATGCTCCTGAATGCTAAAATCAGCTCTGGATTTCCACAGAAATGAGATGTTAAGCCTCTGTCCCAATTAAAGATCCAAGAATATCTTACTTAGCTTCTAATCTCTAAATCATATCACTCTTTTGTTCTCAAGAGGAAATGACACCAGCCAACAAAGGGAAGGTTTATCTCTGTTCAGAATTAACTGAATGACACGGAATAAAGTCGTCTCCCCAGAAGCTGTCATCACAATGATCATTGAGAATGTACTGGGTCCTGCTGTGGGCACTGTCAAACACTGGGGGAACTACATGGACCTTCCCTACATCCAGGAATAAACATTTGAACTTGTCTTTGGGCAAGACCCTCTTCACTTGTGTCTTTACCAGTCACTTGTACTGTAAAGTCACTGCTCAGGACCAAGTAATGATATGTTATTGACTGTTAGGAACAGTGGGGAACAAGGTTCAAGTTTGTCTTCCTATCACCAAGTCTATGGCTCTCCTTATTGCCATAAGAGTAATTCAAAAGGAAGGCAAATAAGGGAGAATATCTTTATTTCTTTGTCCATAAACTATAGAAGATGGAATTTTAAAAAAAGTTTGAGATTTGACCTAAGTGAAAGAGAAAAATGTTGCAGATTCAGGGGATAGGAAAATGTTTATTGTTTTACAATGTGCTTGTTGAAAAGTTTAAGTGTAGAAGACTGAGCATCCAGAGTTTGAAAGAGAAGTTTAATATGTGGGAAGCAACAAGAATCTTTCCATCCACTTTCCATTTTTAACTACAGGTGCTTTGCTTTTCTCAAAATTATAGTCTCTTAATTCTCCCCATTAGTGAGTTTCTGCTGCATTTACATGTGATATAGTGTATGTACCCTGAATACCTTGCCATTCCCCCTCCCATTCCTTACCCAGGCCTGATTTCTATACTTTGACCTTAGGAGAAAGCCATTTGAACAATGGGATTGCATATAGAACCACCCATGTGCTAGCTCCACTTACATGTCTAATCATACCGCAGCACAAACAGGACATCCAAAACAGAGCTCTTGGCGTTTGTTCCCAACCACTGACTGCTCTCCAGACAGGCTTCTCCCCATTTGTTTCCATCTGGTTAAATGACACTGCCATCCACCCAGCTGTCTGAGTTAAGTGTCCATCCTTGTTTCCTACTTCTCCCTCACTCCTGACTTTCCATCCATCACCACATCTGTTCCTTTGATATGCTTTTCAGATCTGCCTTCTCCTCTTTAGTTCTTCCAGCACCACCATCGTCCAAGCCACCATCCTCTCTCACCTTAACTGAGGCTATCATGTACTGGCTGCTCTCTCTGCTTCCAGTTCTACCTCCAAAATTCATTTCCCATGACATAGCTACAATAGTCATTCTTAAATATCAGTCAGTGTAAGCTACCTTCCTGGAAGAAAAGTCCATCTGCCTACCACAGTTTCCAAGGCCTTCCATAATGTAATTACTGCTTCCACCCCCCCAGTTTCCTCTTGCTCCTCTCTCACTTGGTGACTAGACTCTTGCCCCATGTTTTTTCTGAACCTTGAACTTCACTTCCACCTCAAGGTCTGTAAACCTGCTTTCCTCCTGCATCCTGTGCCCCTCAAAGCTTTGACTGGCTTGTTCACCTTCATCAACGTTGACTCAGATATCACCTCCCCAGAGAGGCCTTCCCTTGTCACCCATCCTAAAATAAAGCTGAATCTGCACCTCCGCTCCATGCTATCACATCATTCTCTTTGCTCCTTTTGGTGTAATCATCAGACTCCACAAACTGCTTATTTGTTTGCTTGCTTGCTTACTCCCTAGTGTCTAATCAGTGAGGACAATGTAAACTCCATGAGGGCAGGGACTTTGTCTATCATTTTTACCTCTGTATTCTCATTTCTTGGCACTGTGAGCAACACACATTCAGTGTTTACTCTACATTGCTAAATGAGTACATGGAGACCTAAATAAAGAAATACAAAATACTATGGCTTTTCATAGACACATGACTTCTGAATATTAGGTATGCAGTTGACCTTAATGATTATCTGGCTCACATTCTTATTTTTAATAGGTGAGGAAACTGGAGGTCAAGGAAGAAAGCTTCATACTATATATAGACCGCCAACCTCTGACATAGAATATTTCTCTCAGTATTCACCTTTTATATTTCAACATTTAACTGAAAAGTGTCTTCTTAATTAAGAAGTACTATATACATAATTCTAGCTAAATATTACCTCATAAATAAATATAGTACCCATCATTATAAATATTGGAACATTGAAAAGTTATGTGGTCCTTTTCTCTTCTTGCTTATAAACAAGACTCTCTCAGAATATCCCAGCATATCTGTGGTCTGCTCTACCCTGAGGCTGTGCTGGGTTTAAAATTCCTATCTCATTCCCTTTCCCCACCCATTATATTCTTTTTCCAGTTAATTATATAGCATATTATCAACTTTTTAATATAAATTAGATGATACTCACCTGGTAGACTACAATCAATTTATGGTTGATTCCAAAATGAACCAGTTGTCTAAGTAATTGGGAAAAAGTCATAATTACTTTTTATCTATCCTTGGGGGCTGCTTGTAGCTAGGGTAATTAAATGTTCTTCTAACTGAACAGGGAAAACAAGGTGAGGTTGCTGTCTTGTATTGAACAGACTCCACAAAAAATGCTTCACACTTCCCTAATGGAATCTGGTTATGTTTTCACCAGATTCTGAATTTTCATTCCAAAGAGCTTCATTATTTCCACATAGTTCATCTTATATCTGTCTGGACACAAACAGATAGGGGCAACAGAGATACAATCCTACAGACAGCAGCAAACATCCGAGGTTCCTGCTGAATTCCAGCCCTGAGAGCCAGAGTCCACACATGCTGTGGCCAGCTGGGATTTATTCTAAACTACCATGAGTCTCCAGTACCTATAATTTCCCCACAGAGACAAGAGATGTAAAAACCATATGCAAGGTTGGCTCTATCTTGCAAGGCAGCGTGTACAAACATAATTCCTGCTTTTTTCCATAGCCATTCTAAGGGATTAAAGAACAGGCAGGAAATAGGGAATCATTGTGCATCACAGATGTTTCAGTGGTATTTTGGAATGGCCATTGCCCATGGATTCCTGTGGCTTCTTTTTTTTGGGTAACAACTTTATTGAGATACAATTCACATAATGTATTCATCCATTTAAAGTGTATGATTCAATGGATGTTAGCACATTCATCAAGCCGTATAGCCGTCACTACAATCAACTTTAGAACATTTTAATCACTTCCCACAAGAAAGCATGTACCCTCTAGCAGGCGTCCCCCAAACTCCTCCACTCCCTCCCTCTCCTATTCTAGGTAATCACTAATCTACTACTTTCTAGATATGCCTATTCTGGACATCTTATATAAATGAAACCATACAACATGTGGTCTTTTATAACTAGCTTCTTCTATTTAACATAATATTTTCAAAATTTAACCACACTGTAACATGTATCCATACCTCATTTCTTTTTTATTGCTGGATAATATTCCATTGCAGGGATATACCATTATTCATTCATTCCTATATCCATAGATTAATTAATCAGGTGTATATTAATGTATAAGTTTTTGTGAGAAGATATGCTTTAATTTGAGTATATGCATAAAGAGTAGAATTGCTGGGTTATATGGTAACCATGTCTAATCTTTTGAGGAACTGCCAGATTTTTCTGAAAGCAGCTGCTCTATTTTACATTCCCATTTATATGAGGGTTTCAATTTCTCTACTTCCTTTCCAACATGTTATCATCTCTTTTTTTAAATTATAGTCACCCTTATGGGTATGAAGTAATATCTCATATCATTTTGATTTGTATTTCCCTAGTGATTAGTGATGCTGAGCACCTTTTCCTGTGCTTATTGGCCATTCACACATCTTCTTTGAAGCAATGTCTATTTAGATTCTTTGGTTCTTTTAAAATTAGGTTACTTGTCTTTTTATTAATGAGTTGTAAGAGTTATTTCTTTGTTGCTTTTGTGTATGATTTTAGATGGCAATTTAGAAAGTTAAACATATATTTTACAGCATAGAAAGAAATTCTAATTTATACCAAAGAATAAAAGTATCTCTGCATAACTCTTCTGATCTTCTACAATCTCACAGATTTTCATTGACATGTGCATATGCATATCATACTTTGAAACCTGTGTGGTCATTGTTTATGTTAGTAAACAGGCAAGACTTTGGGTGAGTTGCCCACTTGTCTTTAATCCAAAGTGTAGACAACATTAGAGAAAAATTTATAGAACCAACCTGAATTATCCACTATTTAGTCCTGAGGCATGCTTGAAGCCATAATTATTTGAGATTGGTACAGTATAAAAGGACAATGAAACACCATTGCTCATAGTAAGTGCTCATCGACTGTTGGCTGAAGAAATACAATGCACATCTGGGTTTTGTGAGGCATTGTGTTTTAAGTGCTTGGCTTCATTTATTTAGAAAAGCAGATGAAGGGGTAGAGTTATTTCCTTCTTGGTCAGAGAGTTGCTGATCTTCTGAAGCCAGAGCCAATATTACTTATGTCTTGAGAGCCCCAAATGTTTTTCTGAATTCGGACATGGAGAGATACGCATTTGCAGGTTGATAGCTCCATCTACAAATGGGTTCATCTCCAAGCATAGGTCATAATATATACATGAGGTGGTTTATCTAGTTCTGGGAAGATAAACCGTTCTAAGCCATATGTAATTATCAGATCTAGAAGGTTGTTTAAATTCACTCATTCAGCAATTCCTTTGCCCTTGCTGTTAGCTATTAGCATTTATGATCTAACAATTAACTATATTTCACACATTTCCTTTGTTTCTCTTACTGATTGCTTTTTTGGTCATATTCAATTGTAAGTAATAAAAAGGGACAGGACTTTAATTTCTACAACATATTAGCTGTTTAATTGTGGGCAAGTCACTTAACCTCTCTAAGTCTCAGTTTCCTCTTCCGCAGATTCAAGAAGTTAAATGTGCTTTATCCCTTCTGTCCAGGATTGTTGTGAATATCAGTTGAGATAATAAGGGAGAACACTTTGCAAAACGATAAACTCAAAACAAATATTAGTTGTGGTTGCTATAATTTTTTTTGTAACCTCAAATCAACTCATCAGTTTCTCCTCTTATCTCCTCTTCTTCTTTCTTCTTCTTCTCCTTCTCTGTCTCCTCTTTTCCCTTATAGCTCTTACTAATAAGACATTTGGAAAGAGTTGTAACAAATAACTGAAATAAAATTTGTAGATAAACAACTGATTTTTTGGCTTTGTGTTTATTTTCTGCTAACACAGAACATAGAGGAATTTGAGGGAAAGTTGGCACTGTGGGTACACAGATATTGCTTAAACCTGACCTGATAGAATGAAGAAGAATGATTTCATTGATAGTGGCAACATAAACAGGGCTACTACAGCATGCCTCTAGACTGTACATGATAGAACTTATCCCTTTCTAACTCATAGTTGGTGAAGCCAGAAAATTCTGGTCCTATATTTTCCAGGTTATAATTCTTCTTGTGCTCAATGGTTATAAATGGTTTCAAAAAGAAACCAGCTCCTGAATGGGCTGACTTTCTTTTTGCTGGCCAATGACAGAAATCCAAGAGATAAACGCAGACTTCTCCCCTGATGAACTGGGCTTTAAGTCACTAATGAGGAGGATGTCTTAGAAGATACCAAGCCAGAGCTGATTCACTTAAATCAAGAATAACTTTAAAAAAACAAGAGGTAATTCCCAACTTGGAAACAAGCCAGAAATAAAAGATTGCCCTTATTTATTCACTTGAAATGCCACAGGAGTTGAATGACCACAGAGACAATATTTTCCAGGAAATGGAAACCACTAATGGGTATTATTTTAGTAATTCAAATGTTTTCACGATAAACACCTGCTCCTTTTGGAAACAGATTAAATGATGATGTTTATCCATTTATATTTGTATACTGCTGAGGTAACTGACAGCACTCAATAAATAATAAATGATGATAATAATAATCCTGATCCAAGCATCTTCAGAAGGATAAAATGTCTTCAGTGGCATATTCTTTTTTTAAAAATTGATCTGGCTCTTTAAATTGAAGACATGCCTTAAGTGAAGATAGTCCATTCATTTATAATTCAAAGAAAATATAATTTTAAGAATTACAATAATTATAATAAGAGTCAATGTCCTATATGGACCACAATAAAAATAAGGAAGGAAGGAAGGAAGGAAGGAAGGAAGGAAGGAAGGAAGGAAGGAAGGAGGGGGAAGAGATACACAGAATAATACAAGTTATTACTTTAGAAAAAAAGGAAGATTTCATGAGCACTTTTAAATTACTGGATCCCACCAGTAACTAGTGTGGCTCAATGGGTTGGGCATTGTCCTACAA
Organism: Tonatia bakeri; assembly: GCA_004024845.1. NCBI lineage: Eukaryota > Metazoa > Chordata > Mammalia > Chiroptera > Phyllostomidae > Tonatia > Tonatia bakeri. The sequence continues at coordinate 44,313 of PVIA01005925.1, forward strand.
ACCAAAAGGTCATCAGTTTGATTCCTAGTCAGGGTACATGCCTGGGTTGTGGGCTGGGTCCTTGGCTGGATGCATACAAGAGGCAACCAATCAATGTTTCTGTCACACATTGATGTTTCTCCCCCTCTCCTTCTCCCTTCCTCTCTCTCTAAAAACCAATAAATAAAATCTAAAAAATTGCTGGATTCAGAAACAAGATCCATCTGAGATATAAATGTCTACATTTGTTTTCTGTTTGAGGAGGTAGCTTGTCTTTCTCAGGTCACAAAAGATGCTAATGTATCTCCATCCACCTCTCACTGTGCATCCAAACCTCTATCTTCCTGAACCAGCTGGAGTTAGTGCCTACTGCTTCAGTTATCCACAACGGCCACCTGGCTTTACTTCAGGCAACGTTTCCTCAGAATGATGAGGTTATAGCGAGTTACAATAACCCGAGCACTACCTCCTGCACCCGAACTCTTCTATGTCCAGCTCATCCTCTTTTTCTCTCCACAAGGGGCTCATAAAACCAAAAGGTCTCCTTGTCGAGATTCTTCAATGATTGCATATTGCCTATGGAATGAAATTCAAAATCTGTACTGATGGTCAGTTCCTGCCTTCGCTTTTCAGCTTTGTGTTCCAGCACATTTTCTCTTCCAAATCTTGTTCCACCTATATACTCGCAATGACTCTCACACTCAGTGCACCTACCTGGTGTCCTGGCTTTGCTCAGGCTGATTCCCACATGAAATTCACTTCGCTACTTGGTGAGATTCTTCTTTATTGTGAAGCTCAAACACCAACTCTTACATGTAGCCTTTCATAGTGTCTTTACTGCTGATTCCCGATTCCCTTGTAACCCAGTAGAATCATAATTGTAACACTTTTATAACATTTATTTCATTCTTCCTTGCATAAAATCAACTGTATACACAATTCTAACCTAGTAGGTTGTAAGATCTCACAGTATATGTTTTACATGTAGTGGGTGTTTTGTATACATTGAATCTATTGCTACAGTTGGAAGAACATCCATGGGGAAAAATACTAATATCTTGAATTTTTATAACTTATGCCTGATAGTAAAATCCAGACCATGTCCTTTTTGAACTTTATTCTAATTGACAACCATTTCTCTAATATAGAAAAGTTTCCTCATGTCTTGTGCATGGCATGTATTAGGTGTTCAATAAATGCTCATTGAAAGTTCATTACTGACAGAGGATTAGCACCCATGAGAAAATATGTCGGTATCCTCAGTAAGTACAAGTTGTGCCTTTCTGTGAAATCCTAGCCTTTCCTTGCTAAACCACATCCTCACTTTCACAAGTATGTCTGTGATATATTGATGTTCTTTTGTATTATTTCCAGGATTCATTATGGCACCCAGTCAACTACCATTGACAAAAAAAAATCAATGATTATATTTTTGTCATCAATCGCACAGTTAATGAAACATTTTCATATCTGTGTAGGATTTCATTAGTATGGGAGACAGAAGTACGGGGTTTAAAGTTATCATGAAAATGGTCTTTATTGTCAAAAGGATCATATTTACTGTCATATACTGAAATCCTGCCTATGTGTTTTTATCCTGACATTAGATTATAAACTCTATGAGGGCAGGGGCCACATCTGTCCTCAACAGTCATGTTCTTCAGCACCAAGTGGAGTCTTGATATACATTATATGCTCAATAAATATTTGTTACATGAATGAAGTATACTGCCATACTAAATCAGCAATGGCCCCTAGGGGTAACATAATTGTAGACCAGAATACTTCTACCTTTACTCCCTAAGTTAAAGCATTGCTAAAGACTTCCTTGAGCTTAATTGATCAGACAATACAAATCTAAGGCAGTGATTTGGGAGCTTAAATGTCTTTGAAAGAAAGTTTAGTTTTCAAATATTCATGGGCTGCTGAGATTACTGTACACCTGTGTCTTAGCAAATTGAAGAAAGAACTAAATAGGATCAAGGAAAATAAATGTATGAGGAACAAGGGGGCTTAACTAGTTCTTCATAATGACCGTAGAGTTTACTGCAGCCAGCCAGGTGCAGGATTTCCTGAACTCCCTAAATCAGTTCCGCCCCTGAGCCTTGCTCAGTGCTATTAGCGGATTTCTTAGCCACCTTGGTGATTTTAACATCAGCTAATGCATCCATTTCAGCAGTTTTTCATTCTGACTCCTTATTTTTTTTCTCCATGGGGACTCTGAGGACAGGGCTTCTCCCCGCTACCCAACAATTCTTTCTGAGGCTCTTGGGAGACTCTCAGTCATATTAATCTTGGCAAAGATGACAAAACTACATCTAAATTCCTTCACGACTGCTATTTTCTAACTTCCTCACCAGGCAGGCTACTTCTTGACACCAGAGGGTTACCTTGGCAGTCTAAGCACCAACTCTTAAACATCTCCATTCTCCAGAACAAGACTTTCAAGTAAAAATGTGTTGCACATGAATAGCTCTGCCCACTAAAAGATTTATTGACAATCAAATATTATTCCTCCCCTTTTAAGCAAAGGCCAGAATAGAGTAATGAGAGAAAAGAGCAGCATTAGTGAGGAGATTAAGAAACAAATGGGGACCTCCCAGAGATAGAATAAATTAAAAAAAAAAAAAAACAGTTTGTGAGCCAAGATTCATCATCAAGTGTCCAGTTGCTTAGGGGTGGAGCACTTGTAATTGATGAGCCTGTGAAAGACTAAAGGGCTATTTATTCACATGACTGAGGCATGAAGACCTATTCCTATAACTTCAATGACCCCACAGCCTTCCTGGAAGTAGGCATGATTCTGGATACAATTTGACATTATTCAAAGATAAGGGACCTCACCCTTTCCAATAAACACAGGGTGCATGGACCACACAGATAGGAAAGCCAGTCAACTGGCAGTGACTTGCCTTGAGTGTGTCATCTTGATCTAAACCAGCATGCTGTTAGAAATGTGCTGTCTTAATTAAAGTGAGTTAGGCTTTCCACACACTGAAGGATGGAATCCATCATCAACACAATACTTTATACTTGTTACAAATAATATAGCATGTTAGCAGAAGGATTTTCCTCCACTGGACTCCCTCTTTTCTTATTAGCATCCTAAGTGATACTATCAGGGTATAATGGATCCTTCAAATCTTGCTCTATGAAATCTGAAAGAGTTGGAGAGGTATAAATAAAGTATAATTTACTTCTGAGTAACATATTGTCCTTTAGCTAGGAAAGAATCAGCTCTTTGGTAAAACATTATTAAACCTTAATGTGTTCACTCGTTAAGGGCAGAATCCATGCCATTTCAAAGTTCTGCACCAAATTCAGCACATGGCACCTGCCTAATAAATGTGACAATAAAAAAGCTATCATAATACTAAGCCTGCTAGTATGGCCTCATTTCCACACTTCACTGCTTCTCAGGAGTGACGAAGGTCTGGGAAGGCCAAGATAATGGGCCATTCACGGCAATTAACTGGGAATGACTAATTACAGAAGTGAGCCAGTCCTTAGGTTGGTTATGGAACTCTTCTCTCTGGAAGGATGACAAACGGTGTTTATGGCAATGGACTTGAGTCAATAGCCACACTGCTGCAGAGGGTATTGATTTAGCAGGAGCTTGAGATCCAGTGTCTGAGTCATCGGCTCTTCCTCAGGTGCCTGTGTGCGATCGACTTTACCGATCCCTTATATAATGGGGCAAGCGTGACCTGAGTGGGATGGCGCCCAACTCAGCTTTTAGTTAAAGAGCAGGTAGGAAAGGGAGAAAACAGGTATCTTTTCTGGGAAGTTTGGCCTGTGGCATAGCCTGAAAGAAAAGGGGAACCAGACACTAAAGTTTCCTTCACTGAATAGTTGCCAGGCCTACCTCCAACATGTAAAGATCAATCCAAACAGACAGCCTATTTTTAAGTGGTTCCCTCTCCAAAATAACCATGCATTTTATACTAGTAGAAAATTAAATGAAATTGGCATTTTTCCACTTTCTTGGAATGAACAAAAAAATCACTTAAGTATCCTTCCAAAATGAATTCAAAATATTTTTGTTTCAGTCAGTGATTTGTGTACTGATGGATAGAATGTACTGTTTAAAAACCCTGTTCCACTGTATTATAGGTTTTTGGACACTGACTTAAAAACTCAATGAAGGGTGTGTTTTAATAGCAATATGCATGAAAAATCACCAAGAGTTTTATAAGCATTCTCACAGCCCTGAGTTAAGAAAGTGAAATAACTGATTGAAATGTGAGCTTGATTATAGCTTTCATTTAGTTTACATAGCAGGTATGTAAACAAGTAAAGTATGACAACAAAAGAAATAGGACTCCCATTCCACTGTGGTCAAACTCTGGTTGGGAAAAGCAAGCTCTAGAGACCTATGCAAACCCGGATATGGGGCAAAGAACAGCCAGGTGAAGCACGGTCAATCCTCTGGCTCCAGAAGGACATGAAGAGGAGCAATGCCAGCAGAGATAACAGAGCTGCCTTTGAATAAGTGAAGAGTTGCCATGTCAAAGTGAAATTACATTTATTCTATATAGCCCCTGAGGTAGAACTAATATCAGCGGGTGGCCTTTCCTGGGAGACCATGGAATTACAGTGGAAGGACACACATTCCAAACATCATAGCTATGTAGAGAAGTATGAATGGTAAGTAGCAGGGATGCCTTCAGTTTGTTTTGAGGCCATTTGGGCACATGACGAAAGGCCATAGAGGATGAGCATATTAGATTGGGAACATATCAAAAGGTGAGCTATAAGTTTTATTCTCATAATGACTGCATATGCATCTCTGAAATCCATTTCTTTGTGTCTTAAAATAGTTTCTATGGGAAGATACATAACTCAAGATATTTAAATAAAGAACTTACTCCCCCATACACAAAGTATAAACAACATGATGGATAAGAGAACAGCAAGATTTCTTTCTCAGAGAAAAAAGTAATTCACGTGAAAAAGGAGAAGAGGAAAAGTCTTACTTAAGCAGGCTAATTGAAAGGAACAAGAGGCTCTAGTTTACAGAGTTTGGGGCACACATAGTCTTCCAGGGCAGGAGAAATTCAGGAAACTAATGAGAATAGCCTGACCTTATGAAGGAAGTGGGAGGCAGAGGGCAACAGAGAGATTTAGGCAGAGATATTTCGAGGACATGAGAATAGTTTCTTGCTTAAGATTTGCTCTGGCGGGGGGAGAGAAAAATGTCATATTTCTATTTGTTGCCTTTGGGAATGATCTTTGCTTCCATTATTGTTCTACAAGATATAAAAATAAGTTATATATATTTTAGTTTTAAGAGAATTCTTTTTGAAAAAATAAGGTTCACTGTTCATTACTCTAGTGCAGACCCAGGACTCTCCAGGCACCCAGTGATAGAAATCCAATAATGCAGAGGAGAGGGAAGTGGCAAGCTAGGCAGATGAGCCAAACAAATTAACTCTCTACCTCTCAAGACAACTGAGAGAAGAATAAATACCACAACTACTTCAATGTTGATTCCAAAAAATCTTGGCTCTACCTACACATTTTTCTTTTTCCCAAGTATTCACAAAGTGTGAAATGCCCAAGCTGCCCTTAATTGTAGATTTGAATCATTAGTACTTTAGCAACACCTTGATTTCTCCTAAAAGCTCTGCTTTTTAATTAAAGTTAGCTGCCAAAAAAATCATATTGTAGTTTATCTCTTACCTTTTTTGAGATTAAAATGATCTCTAAGTCTACTAGAGGAGTGTCCAAGAAAGCAAAGTTCATGTATTTCTTGTTTATCATTAATCTCCACATTAGTAAAATATCTAACACCCAGTAGACACCCCAAACATATTCCCGAAGTGAAAGAATAAAGTGAATTAATCTCTGCACTGACTCCAGAGAGCTCTCTGAAAGGAGAAGTCTAGAACATTCTGGACCAGCCGACCCTTTCAGCCTCCCCATGGTCTGGCCCCACACATGCCCTGCCTTCCATCCATCATTGCTCAGACAAGTTCCTCTTACCCCTCACCCCTGACCACATGCTCCTATCTGTGTGGAAAGCCTTTGTGCCTGCTTAACTCCTACTGATTTTCAAAGCCAGCTCAAGGATTCTCTCTCAGAAATCAGCCACGACTGCTGTAAGAAGGAGCCCTCCCTCCTCTGTAATTCCATACAGCCCTGTGCCTGTCACACATGCAGTGATTTGCATGTATTACGTATGTGTGATGTTTCCCTCAAGAAGGGTGTGTGGCTTATTCACAGGGACAAGAGGGGCAATTTTATAGGCACTCCTTGTACAATCATCTTTTTGTTGCTATTATCTCTTATTTTTAAGTATAAATGTTTTTCTCATTACATAGAAAGATTGTCAAAATGCCAAAGTAGATAAAGCAAATTCTCTACCCTCACCAATTTTGTTCCTTTAGAGGTGGCCACTTGTATCTAATTGTTGTGCTCTTTCAGAGGTATTTTCTGTGTATACAATTACTCAAAAGATCTCTGGGCTGTGGACATGCACATAGACATGCAGATATGGATAGAGATACATTGTGCTATTTTAAAAACAAGTTCTTAATATATGCATACCAAATTACAACTTATTTTTTCCACTAAACAATATGTCCTGGGTATCTCCCATGCCAATATGTATAGAAGGCAATGTATGCTTTCCTCAGTTGAATAGGATTCCACAGCATGGATGCATACTTCATGCAATTCAATCTACTTTGCATTCCTGGGATTTAGCATATTGCTTTACACCAAATAAATGACCAGGACCTACCTACAATTCCAGGGAGTCAAACATTTTCATGAATATTTCTCTCCATGTACTCTAAGCCTTCCCTGAGTTAAATCAGGTGAACATATTCTTATTCTAGTTAATCACAGGCAAGTGGGTAAGTAGCATGTGAGCTGAATGTTGATAATCAAGAAGATGGGTTATTGAGAAGATGTGCAGACCTAAACCAAGGGCAAAGTGCAAGAAAGGCAAAAGGAGAGGGATTTAATGAAGGAAAGCAGGAAACACAGGGTGTTCTGGATTTCCAGAAAGCTGTGACTGCAGAGTGGCAGCATATGAGTAACCTGGAAGACTTAGATCGTATGCTGTGCCTGCTGCTCAGAAAAACAATACTCTCTAAAACCATCACACCAGGGGACAAGGATGGGAGTCTCCTCATTGCCTCTCCAAACTTACCTCCCAGTATTTACCTATGGTGCTCTTGAGTAGACATTTCATACCATTTATTGATTCAAGAAACATTGTTGACTGTTTATTAATTACTACACTGCTGATAATGTTCTATGTGTTGGGAATAATAGCTGTTGTCAAAACAAAGCCCCCATCTAAATAAATTTTAAATCCAATAAAATAGGCAGACAATATATTCAGAATACAATATATAATCCACTGTCTCCTATTGGTGACTGCTACAAAAACAGAACAGATTATAGAGAAATAGAAAAAAACATGAGAACAGTTTAGATAGAATAATGAAGGAAGTGTTGTCTGAGGAAGTGACACTTGCCCAGAGATCTGAAGGCAGTGGCAAGGTCAGCCCTGCTGGTAGCTGGTGGAAGCCACTGCTCCTGGATCTGATAGAAGGGATGGAATGATGGCTGGAATCTGTGTGCCTTCAACAGGTCAGTGGAACCATCCTGCAGTCTCCCTTCTCTGCTACCAATGAGCTGTATATGCCTGGGGGTTATTTATACTCTCTGTGTCTTGTTTTCATCATCTGTATAATAAGAACTTAAGTTAGTAGTTTCTTCAGTCCTTTCAGCAATAACAATAACCCATGGTGTCATATTTTATCAGAATAAGAGAGTATTTGCCAGTGATCTCACTGTCTTTGCAATATATTCCTTCTTGTGTCCCTTTCTAACGTAAAAAGAACATGGCAGCAGCAAAAGGCCTAAGGGTCTCTGTCATCCCTGATCTTGCCCAAGTTCCTGAGACACAGAACAATTGTCCAACAGCCCCATCCTCCCTGGTGGTCTTAAGGTAATGCTCCTAACTGAGAAACTTCTTCCAATAACCACCTGCTCAATTCTCTGAGTTAGAGTGCTATCATCCATGCGGGAAGCCCTGACAAGAGATCCTGTCAGGACCCAACATTGCTGCATAGTACTTCATTTCACCAGGAAATCTTAGATGCTGAGAGTGAATATATAGAAGGGAGTGGGAGAAGAGAAGGATACAGGCTTTGGAGCTTGCCTCCTGGATATCCATCTTCATACCTTCTTTACTAGCAGTATGATCTTGAACAATAATAAAAAATGGCTACCATTATTTAGTACTTCCTATGTGTCAGTGCTGAGCATGTAACCTGAATTTATTTATGTTTTACCCCAGGAACATCATGAGGTTCTATTACATAGGAGGAGCTATTATGTCACCATGTTACAAATGCAGCAACTGAGGCTAGAGAAAAATGATAAATAACTTGCTCAATACAACAAAGCTAGATGGTAACTGATAGTGGAACTAGAATGCTCAAATTCAAGTTCAGGTCGAACACCAAACCTCACACCTTCAGGTACACACCTTCTGAGCAAGATACTTGATCTCTTTGGGCCTCAAGCTTGTTCATCTATAAAACGGGATAAGAATAACTTGCAGCACTGTGAGGACTAAATGCACAGAGCACCAGCACAGATCTCCAACAGATCTTAAACTTGTTCTAATAGGAAGGGTGTGAATTCCTTTTTCCATGGTCTCCTACCCAGTCACTGCCCTGGAGTGTGTTCTTGGCTGAAAGTGAGTACCTTTGCCTTCCAAGTGAAAGCCACAAGAGCCCTGGAAGGCTAGGAGGGAAGAAGGACATCCATGCTCAGCTCAGAGGCTCTCTACACAGGACTTTTCTATCTCAAAATTCAGCCAATAGGGATTTGTAAATTATTTGTATAACGACATGAAACTAGGAGATGAATTATCAGGACGGGTAAATAATCTGCAATCTCTGCTCAGACCTGTCTATGAATTATAAAATTCCACATTTGTGGAGGCCAAGTTAATGATGCATTACTAGAACTATCTGTCAGATTATGCTAAGTGTTTTTAAATAGCATAATTTCTATTCATTATAGTTTTTAAAGATGCAATGGAAAAGTGAACTTCTTTCACCTTTCCAGAGAACTGGCATCCTCAATTAGGAAGTATTTAAACTATGCAAATATATATATTCTGAAAAATAAAAGAACAAGACAGAATTAAGGCAAGGCTATTATCTGAATGTCTGATAAAAATAAAAATAATAAACTGGTAATTTGACTTACCATGAAAACTGTCTGTAAGCCCAAAGTTGAAATTTCTATTTTGATATTCACCTGAGCGGATAGTTTTTCCCCTGACTTTGTAAGCTTATCTTCACTTCTCTGTTATTTTACATATAAAAAAAGAACTAGATTACAGGGCTTTTAAATTCTATGGCGCACAGCACGTATTTGTAGAGAATGATGTTATTGTATCTGGGCACAAAGAAAGATACGCAGATGGTCGGTGGTCTGACCCCATGTCATTCCCCTATAGCGTGGTCTGGACCATGTAACAGGGCCTTCACCGAGCATCTGCAAAAACACACAAACACAGCAGAAATAAAAAATGTAAGTTTCTTGTATATATATATTTTTTGGTAGGAGTGATGTTGGATGACTTGGGAATACAATAATATGCAGTTGACCCTTGGGCAGTGTGCCACCAGGGACACCAACTTCCCAACTTTGAAAACAGTAAAAAATCTGTCTATAACATTTGACCCCTCAAGAACGTAAGTACTAATGGCCACAGTTGACTGGAAGACTTACTGATAACATAAAAAGTTGATTAACACGTATTTTGTACATTATCTGTATTATATACTGTAGTCGTACAATGAAGCAAGGTAGAGAAAAATGTCATTAAGAAAATAATAAGAGAAAATACATGTACAGTATTTATTGAAAAACTCCACGTACACATGGGCAGGTATAACAAACCCACGTTTTTCAAGGGTCAACCACAATTAGTTTCCTGGTCCTTCAGGACTTCTGACACCTCCTGAAGAACAACAGCAGCAACCTGCGCTTCCCAAATGGCAGGAAGGGAACTGCCAGGCACCAGAGACAATGCTTGGTTGCCTTCAATTCCTGTTTCTCAGAAGTGTGAAAATCAGAGCTCATCAGTTGATGTTGACCTTAAATTAGTTTAGGATAAAGAAATATCACCCTTTGTGTTTTTCTTGTGATTGAGAATCCCAAGAAGATGCCATCTTGTGTTTATAAGCTTAGAGTAAAACACATGAGACTCCGACAGACCTGAATCCAAATCCTAACTCACGAAGACTCAAGAGTGTCAGGTGAAATGAAGTGAGTACTCCAGTACAGATCCTGCCTCCAAATACTTACCAGCTTTAAAACCTCAGGCAGGCTGGGCAGCTTTGCTCGGCTTCCGTTTCCGGTCTGTGACATGGAGATTGCGGCGATGTTGTGAGGGACACGAGAGTTAACGCACGCAAGGGGCTTCAGACACTACCTGACGCCAACGGTGAGCATTTAATAACTGGTCCCTTACTGTGTACAACAGGGAAGATGGTAATATTAGCTACACTTCGGAAGGCTGATTTAAGACTTGAAAGAAACAGTGCCCAAAAGATGCTTCACGGAGTGACTGGCACAACATAAATGATCGAAAGATAGAGAGCTATTGCTTTTAAAGATCGGAGTACTTAAAGGCCATGAGTAAACTTGCCAGGCTGATGAGCATATCTGTCTGCATCCCCCTTCTTTAATACATTGATACACTCAGTTCTATGCCTACTACTAAGAACCTGTGGAACTTTTAAGAAATTGTATAACTTCTAAAGTCCTCGGTTTCCTAAGCTATACAATACAAAAGTTAGGTAATTGAAGGCAATTTTAGCTGTGAAACTGCTGGATTCTAATTCTTTAAAGTACGTAGGGTGTGTTAAATGAGGAAGGGAACAGAGAGTGTATTTCTCTGTCACTTGTTCTGGAACATCCGGTGCTCCTGGAAACATTTGCAATCCTAAGCTGTGAATTAAATAAAGACTAGTGGGTTTGGAAGGCCATCTATAGGCCAGCCTAATAAACAAGTATCCATATTCCCCTGAGTGGTCTGGGCTGACCGAGGATTTTTGTCCCCTTATGAACCTTCTGTCCCCGTGTTGCAGGTCTGCTCGTTTGCTTGCTGTTATCCCCAGGTAAGATGGGAAGAAGATTTGCACAAACTCAGAATATTCTTCTGGTCAGCAAAGCTGTGAATGAATGAAGCACACACATTTGGCCATTCCTGCTCCCACTTATGTGCATGTGGCTGCAGTGGCCTGTTGGCAGTGTCCAGGCCGGGGAGGGCGGAGCATCACCTGATCTCCCAAAGGCAAACCACGGGAAAGTGTCAGTTGAAGTCAATGGCTCTGGTACTAAAAAATGAACAGGCTTGAAGTCAGACTATTTGCCACAGAGTGTCAGGCAGAGTTTGAGATGCTAGTCCTGATAGTGATAATCCAGTTTAAAGGCTTTGGACCCTGTGGTCCTGATTCTGACTTTAGATCTGCCTCTATTTCTGTGACCTCGGGCAATTCCCTGTCTCTCCCTAGACATCGTTTTTTTTTTTTTTCATCTGTAAAATGGCAGAGGTTGCATGAGGTTAGTAAAACTAGGTGACTTCTGAGATTCCTTCAAGTGCTGATTTTAATCACATGTTCATTCAAAGAAGACGATGCCTCAGATAGCTGTTGGCGACCGGGAAAGAGGCACCGTAGTTCCGCGGTGTAGTAGGAGTATCCTCAGAAGGCGGTCTCCACAGAGAAAGGCAGGCTGTCAAAGGCAATTTTCAAGCCCAGGCTTCTGGATGCATTGCTGTCACCACCATTATCTTTTAATATGAGAAAACCAGATATTCCTCATGATGTCCTCGCCTGTTGTCACTCTCCTCCTCCCGCTCTGCCACAGCTGCTGAAACTGTATTGCAGCCTGCAATACGCTCCGTCCTACCAGCCATGGCTCTGCACTCATGCCGTTCTTTGCCTTGGAAAAAGTTTCCTTCCCTTCTGTACTTGACTACTCAGTACCTCTTAGCCATGTAGTTGATACCTCAAACTGTGTCAACTACTAGGGGCAAGGTGAAGTGACCCCAATATGAGCTCCCATGGCATCTTATACTCTCTTTATTCAGAGCACTGACCACCCTGTATCATAGTGGCCCCTTTAGCCATTGCTCTTCCTAACTTCATTGTAAACTTCACTGGAAAAGGCACCCTGTTCACTTTACTCATCCTGTATCCCCTGTGCGTCACACATTGCTTGACACATAGGTGGTACTCAATAAGCACTATTGTGTTGTGTTGTGTTGCATTATGTAGTGTTGTGTTGCTTTGCATTGTGTTGTAATACAGAATATAAATATAGGAGTAGGTGAATTAATATAAGCAAGACATCTATACAGTATAGAGGGGCAACTGGACCACAGTAGAAAAGGAAATAAGTAAGTTAGTTGAATCTCTCTGGAGTCAGCTTGGAATAGAATGTAGCACAAAGTAATGCATTAAACCTCTTTTAACCACTCAGTTTTTGCATTAATAGATTGGAATGATAAAGTTAAAAGGAGTAGGTGGGTAGGGCATCATAAATATAGCACCAATGCTGGTTTTCCATGTGTCTGTACTAATGAACATGAACAGAACAAGGTGGTCTTGATACACATTGGACACACGTCTCACCTTCTATGTACCCTCCCTTTTTCTGTGCTAAGCCCCATGTACCTTGTTGTATTCCTCTACAGCAGGAATCTACAAGTGCTGGCTCTCCCAGAAGAATGCCCATGAGAACAAAGGATGCTATAAGATGGCAAAAAGGTATCTAAGGCAATGGCCTTCTCTGGGACCAAAGGAATATATTAAGGGCTAGAGCAGGTGATAGTTCAGGTTTGGGGCTGGGCACTCTCTGTAAGTCATGTCACCTCACAGCTACCTGTTCTACCTGCTCATACAGCAGCCCTTCTTTAATATCTCCCATTGGTGTCTAAGAACCAAACATACTCACTCTTGGAAAATGACATACTTATGTGGGAACAAAATCAATAAATAAAAATCTACCTGAGAAGCTATTCCAAGTCCTCTCCACCTGACCACCTCATATCATAAATATCATTTATCAAGAATAATAAAACTCTTCCTCCCTTCCCTCCCCCAATCAGTGTCAGATCCTTATTAGCATTCCTAAAGTACTGTACTCTTTTCTTTATGACATCATGTAATTACACTGTAATCTAATTCTTACTGGTGGTAATTATTTTCCCTTGATAGATTAAAAACTATATGAGGGTAAGGACTGTGTGGGCCGTGTTTACTCCTAGAATCCCAGCATCTGGTATACGTGGAATACATGAGATGCCTAGCAATTATCTGTTGAGTGAATGATTACGCAATGATACAATTTTTTTAGCACTGAGAGGATTAAGAGTGAAAGGCTCACATCACATATAAGAAAAGGTACACTTGTCAGCTGCCCTAATGCTATATTTTAGGTTTGAAAATAGAAATGCAGTTGTGTATATGCTGAGATAGATTTTGATAAATAGCACACTTATTTATCAAAATAAATGTGTAAGGGTAAATACTATCAATTTGAATTTGAAAGACATGATATCATTCTTTAAACAGAATGTGCTAGTAGAATATATAACATTATATTCTGGGTATTTTGCTTTTGATGTTTTTCTCTTCCCCACCAGATAAAGAGTTTTTGTAGCAGAATATTGCTCCCCAGCTTTGCAACCACCCTGCACCTACTCATGGTGCATAGCAGAGAATAATAGACATCAATGAAATCTTTGTGGAATGAGTGAATGAATGAATGAATGAGTGAGTGAATGAACCAAAGATACCTAAAGAGAATGCCAAAAAAAATGAGCCCAGACTGTAAGGCAGAAGTAAGTTATCCATTAATGCCTTCACATTAAGTTTAGGGAAAACAAAATATGTCTGTTTCTAACTGAGTTTCACCTCTATTTATTATTAATAAATGACTTCCATAATAAACATGACTTTTGTCAGAAACCTACTAGGTTTTTAAGAGGAAGCAACTGCTGTAATGAATTGGGAAGAAAAAAAACAGCAGCTCTCCCAGGAGCAGGTGCCTTCCAATTTAGTTTAAGTATGCGTGGTCACACACACACACACACACACACACACACACACACTCGCACGAGCTGCAGCAACAATTCACAGGACCTTTTTCTTCCCCCATGTGCCTGACAGATGAAGCTAGAGATGGAACGCACCTCATTCAGCCAATACTGTCACTCACCAATTTGTGCATTATGGGGAAATGAAGTCCATTTCCAAGCAACGGGGGAGCACAGAGTAACTGGCCTCTCCAAAGTCTTTTCACTTAAATTTCTCAAGTTGTATTTATTTTTTAAAGAATTAGATGTTAGCAATTGATGGACAGAACATCAGAAAAATTAAGGCAAATGGACAGGATAATAAAGAGGATGGTGTGACTATCCCTTGCTCTCCTCCCCTGTCTTAATTCTCCCACCAGCCCCTCCTACCCTCTGCCTCCTTCTGGGGTTTCCCTGCTACAGGATCTTGAAGCTCTACTGTCATTGGCACAACAGAGATCCATGGACCAGTTTCCCTCTGCTGCCTGTGTGCTGTCTCTTACAGACTTCCTGTTGAGCTTTTTGTCTTGGGAGCTCCTGTGTGATGGCTGCTTTGACTGAACCTCTTTTCTTTTTGACTAGTAGAGCCATGGAAACTGAGTTCAAAGGGGCATTCCTTTTTTGTTGCCTTCTTCATCCCCAGATCCACCAAAGAGGAAGCAATCAAGGAACCGGTTTTACAGGGGTTAGGAGTTCCTACACGTATCACTATTTCTTTTTCTTTGGCAGCAATTATGATGGTACAATACAGCTGTTTTCTTGTGAAAATAAACCTGGACCCTAACTCAGAAAGACAAGGATTCAAATTCCATTTATACTTCCTAATAGACAAATAATCTTAGGAACTTTAAAAAATTTCTCTGAAACTGCCTTCCTGAATATACAACTCTTATGAGACTATTGAGGATTCCGTGACAGGGCTGGTGCAGAGCCAGTGCACGGCAAGCAGAATTTGGATCTTTTTCACCTGTTAGTGCCTCCTGGTATCCCATCCCTGTCCCAAACTTTTAATCATTGCCAGAATTTCCTTATCCTCATAACAGGAGAGGTCTACTTAAAAACAAATGTCAACAAGATGTACAGGGTACTCTCTCTCTAAACTACAACTACCTAGCAATAGAGATGAAATGAAGTACCATTCCCAGTGGAGGTGTGCCCTCTGCAACCTCAGCATCATCTAACCTAATCGTCATCTGATTGATAAGTCTCTCAGAAGGGGTGAAATATTTCTGTATAAGTTCGGAAAGTTTAGTGAAGAGTCCCTACAGGTTCTGCCTTATGGTGATAGTTTTCTGGAGCCTAGGGTGGGTATTTATTGTTTCTAAGGCCTCTAAGTGAGATCACAGCACCCTCTGTCCAAAAATTCACTCTTCAAACACAGTGTTCAGTTTATTGCTTCAGTGATTGAACCCTTGGACGTCTTGAGTCCTCTCTCACACACACCTGGAACAATGGACCTCACAGCTTTACACGTATGGTAGACACGTTCCTCACACTAAAACGAAACACTGTCAAGATCAGTCTTGAACTTTTAGAGACAGCTTTTTCAAACGCGGTCTAATATAAGCCAGGAGAGGTGCGAGTATATGCATGTGTTGGGGGCTGTGAAAAACCTGAACCCTCTCAAACACTGTTTCCTTGCTCTGGCTTTGCATCAATAGATGGGAAGTAGTTTCCCAGGAGGAAGCGGAGGAACTCAGAGGCCATTCACTATAGCTGAAACAGTGACTCTCACATGAGAAGTCATCTCAAAACAGGGACATTTCAACTGTGGCAAAGTAAATATGTGGATCAAATCGGCATCAGCACATCATGTTTTCTAAACAATATCTCTTTTAAGTCTCATACAAAAAAGACCCTATGAAGTAGACAAAGTGAAGGTTTAAAGAGCGTAAGGATTTGACTCAAACTCGCCTACTTAGGGAGTAAAAGAATGCAGAATTGAAGCCAAGGCTATCTGATTCTAAGAAATGTGATCACAAATACCAGCAATGATAACAGCAATAAATCAGAGCTTTCTTGTTCTTTCCCACCTTGAGATCAGATAGCAATGCAAAATTCTTCCAACAGTCTGTAAGGCTGGATACAATCTGCCTCCTTTCTTGCCCATTACCTCTCAGCTTCTATTTCCCACCATGGCCCCCCATTCATTACTCCTGCCTCCCCAGCCCCTCTGACTGTTGTGATGCTCATCAAATAGTTCAGATGTGTTTATGCATCAAGACCTTTGCAGCCCCATATCCCCTTCCTCGAAAACTCTTTCCCTATGCTTGGCCAAGTCCTTAACTTTCTTCCAATGTTTGCTCAGTTGTCTCCTTTCCCAGAAACACCCTACTGAAATTGCAGCCCATCTTCCCCACCCGACTGTGCTCTTGATCCCTCTTACCCTGTTCTGCTTGCTGAGTTATTCCAAACACTTGTCTTCTTCTAACAGTCTCTATGATCAACGTTCTAAATATTAGTGTTGTTACTCTCCGTCCCTTGCTAGTCCAGAAGCTCTGTCACCATAGGGCTCTGTGCATATTTCATCCATGGGTCTAGAATACTTTTTGAATAAGTGATTGAACTAAGAAATCTTGTTTAACCTATTTTTGAAACACTCGGGGATCCAAATGATAAACTTTCAAAAATCCAGCTGCAACTTGAAGTAAATATGAAGTTGTGGCTGAGAGAGTATTTGAATGTTTTTGGTAAATGGAAACTGATGATTAAAAGGAGCTTGGAAAAATTAGGTTCTGAGAATTTGTAGTTTAGAGCATTACTAAAAAAAAGCAAGCTTGATGTTCACAATTAATTTTCAAAGGATGACTTGCAAAAATAAAGCCTTACAAAATAAAGTTACACTGCAAAAAACACTTAGTTTTCACTTGCTTGAGAGAAAATCTAAAATTAAGAAGATAACCCTATAATAATAAAATTAGTGGTGATAAGAACAATCCAGTCTTCTCTGGGTAATACCAAGATCATGAGTACAGCCCAGACTTACCCTTAAGAGGGCAGCCAAGTCTGAGTATTCCCCTGCTCTGTGACTCTCCTCCGTGTCTGTCCTTCTGGCTCCAACTCTTCTAATCAGATTTCTTATACTCAAAAAACTTCCACTTGTCCTCTGAAATCTTATGCACAGGTCATATACTCTACAAAGTCTTTTTTAATACATCAAGTATGATTCTTTTTTAGTTCCTTGTACTGATTTCTTCTCTGGTGTGTTAAAAGATATATTATGTAGTAATATGATGTGTTAGATTGCAAATTAGTCACAAATGTTCCACATCCCTATATGTAAGCCATTTGGTAACATGACTTTGCTGCCACTCCCAACAAATGGTGGAATCTATTTCTTCATTTACAGAAACTGGGCTTGTCCACATGACTTGCTGTGGCCAGTGAAACATTAGCAAACTTGTGGCTTAGACATCCTCTGTAATATTTGCTCACTGGGACTTGTCTTCTTACTGCTTTTGGAACAGTTGTGACTTCCCTCATGGGAACAAGCCCCTGCTATCCTGTGGGTTGAAGAGAGACCTAAGGCCAGGTCTCTGCATTACCCCAGCTGACATCAAGCCCACAGCTAGACACAAGTGAGAGCATGCAGGCCATCTGTGCCTTCAGTCAGCGGTGGAGATCAGCTAAGCTGGCCCAGGCTAGAAACACTACTCAGCTCACTTATAGACTCCTTGAGAAATAATAAGCATTTGCTGTTCGTAACCACTGAGTTCAAGGGTAATTTGTTACACAGCAAAAGCCAAGAGATGTATAAGACATAGGTTACTACCAGAATGTAAGGAGTCAGTGAGCACATCAAATACAGAAAATGGGTATTTTTCAATTCTAATGAAAACCATATTAAAATCAAGCAAAAGTACTGCCTTAACAGAGCAATACTGATACTAACAATAATGAATAATTTTAAAGGTGCTTTTTCATCTGTAACCTTATTGTGTAATCAACACAATATAGAAAGCAGCTCCGCAGGCCACAATTAAAGTTAAAAACTGAGTATTTTAGAGTAAAATTATTTAAAATGTGACTATCTTCAGAAGGAAGCCCAAGCATTCTTTATAAATTAATTTATAAAATAAGGAGTAAAATGTGCTATAAAAATACTATTCCATTTTTAATAATAATAAAAATAAAAGACAACACCCAAAAGGACCAAATGATTATAACATTTTTCTAATTCACATTTTTATATTCACAGTCTGTGTGTTTGTACATTTATGATTTTTAAAAGCTTAGACTAAATCTGTATACTTTATATGGTATGTGTATAAACACATGTACTTATTTTAATGTGGGCATAATTATTACTGAATTGTAGCTTTTAATGGGAAGATCATTAGGGACATTTAAATATGACTGCATTTAGCTTTCATTGAGACTCTGAAATTATTTTTTCCAAATGTTCGGGTTTTGAAAAATGTCAAACTGTGTTTGTCTCCAATAGTCTTCCTTAATTTTTTCAGACTGCTATTTTAAGGCAAATTTAATCCATATAGTTCATACTCATTTACACTTAAATTATACAACTAGAGCTTTTAACAGCTATTTAATGTCCCAGACACCTTTTGAGCTTTTAAAGTGAGCTCCTAAAAGGCTTTTCCGTCTCTTGCACCCTCTTCTCATCAGCTGAAGAGGCTGCATTTTGCTCGGAGTAAACAAATTGAATACCGAAACTTTTGCTTATTTTTTCCCTCGGTTTATGACCTATGAATGTGAAGCGGCTTTCAGATGTGACATAACTAATTTTCCCATCCCTGTGAACCAATATAGGCCGCGTGTCACATTACACTTACTTATGAACAGCCCTGCAGACGGCAAACGAGGCAATCTGTGGACTCCTCATTGGGAATCCAGAGCATATAAATAGACAATTACAGAACCTCAAACTTCTGTGACATTTTTCATCTGAAAATTGCAAGGCTTCTTTTAGAATGGCATAAGTATTTATCTTTAAGCTTCCCATTGACACAAAAATACCTAGTTATATCTCTACGTGCTTATACCTTTTTACAGGTGGGAAAGGCCAAAGCCGCTATAAACCAGGCAGCTGCAGGTCCCTCCTCCGGGCTTCTGGTCCTCTGACGCACAGAGGAGTTTAAGAAAAGGTCATATTTGGAGCGTGAGTGTGTTGGGGGCAGAGAGATAAAGAGGCAGAGAAACCGGGGCGGATGGAGAGACAGGGCCTGAGAGGTAAAGCGAGAGAGGAGAGCTTGAGGGTTTAAGAATTGCACAAACACCGTCTTTGGAACTGTGAGGTTACTAAAAGCTGGGGTTGGAATCTTACAAACTCTAGTCACTATCTTTAGCAAGATAAACCCGAGCTGCTGCGTGTGCTGTTACCACCATCCTTATTTACTTCCCGCCTGTCTTCACAGGCGGCAGATAATTGTCTTTGTGGATGTTTCAAATGCACTTAGTCTGTCGTTTCCGTAATTCCCTTTCCCACTACTAGTTCTGGTCTCTATACTCAGAGTGCTCCATGTTTTATTCCCAGGCTCCGCTGCGACATGTTTTCACATCTCCAGACTGGTGAAGAGAAATAAATATCAGAAATGTCCTGGGGAACACAGGGAGGCCAGGAAAGCAATTCATCTGGAGGAAAGCTGGAGGAGAGCGGGCACGGCAGGCAGGGACCAGCTGCATCAGGACGTCTACTTTGATGACTGGAGGAAGCAAAGCCCAGGCGGGGGAGCTGGCCTGGCAGGCAGGTGGTGCAGGAGCCCAGAGGGCTGCCCCCTCACCTCCCGGTGCTGGCTCCACCCCTCTGCCCCCTCTCCCCTCTTTGCCCCCTCTGCCACCAGAGAGCAGCAAGAGCCAGTGTTCTGGACCACCGCATTTTCCTAATAAGACTCCACACACCCTGCCAAATGAAGCCGGCTGCCCGGTTGAGTTCAATCCCAGCCCCATTTCAGTTTACCCATTTCCTCAGAATGTAATCTCACCTCCTCACTATTGGATTTCTTCAGGGCCTTGTAACTGATGAATGGTGGCCACAGGGATGGGGGTGGAGCGGATGGGGGGAAGTAATACAGGAGTCACAGCACACCACATTCAGAAGGCACTCTGAAAAAGCCCTGGAATCTGTGACTTGCCTGTTGCAAGGGGACGTCAGGAAATATGCAGCAGGACCCCACCTGGCATTTCCATTCCCCGTGTGGTCATCCTGCCTCTGCTGGAGCGGCTCACGCGGCAAGGAAGTCACTCCCTCCAGAGACAACTTGCTCACTGCGTTCTCTTTGCATGCGATGGCATTTCCCTCACCGAACTGGCTTTACACGCTGTCACCTGCACCCTTGCTTTTTATGAACCCCAATGGGGAGTTTCCCCCATAAATCCCCCAGTTATAAAATATAAATGAGTCATTCTTGCAATAGAAGCAACTTGTTTTATTTTTTCATTTTTAAAGGAACCCCTTATGAGCCCTTTGGATGGTACATAATGGATGGATTTGTTTGGAAAACCTCAGACAGAAATGCCACTGTCTCTGCCCTGATTTCCAATGCCCACCCAAGAGGAGGAAAGGCTCACTTTTCAACTAGTCACGGTGGCAGAAATGGCAGCAACATAAATAGCTGTGTCTACCACTGATTGCCTACTCTGTGTATTGTATTCATCATCTCATTCCTCATTACATCTGTGTGAAATTTATACACATCATTATGCCTGCTTTCAGAAAAGGAAATTAAGGCTCCATCAAAACACCCACCAAAGGGAACACCTTCTCTCAGTGACGGAACTGAGACGCACACTGGAAACTACAGGATGCAAAGATATGCCTTTTTGATTATCATTTAATAATTTGTACATATTTTCATTTGTAGCTACAAACAGGTATGTATCTTTTATAGTCAAACCTTCTTATTAGAGTGTATATATATATATACATGTGTGTATTTACACACAAATAAATGTGTTTATATGTATATGTGTGTATATGGGTAATTTACACACAAATAAACCTATGCAATAAGTCTATGTATAAGTATACACTGTACAAACAAATACATATATGTACATGTGTGTGTGTGTATGTATATATATATATACAGCCAGAAGTCAATACTGTGTGTGTATGCCTTAGAGCTAAGCAGGACCGGGGTTCATCTTCATTTAATCTGAAGATGGTTGTTGAAGAAGAAGAGTTTCATTCAAGTCAGCTACTACACACAACTCTCCTCTTCACAGGAACTTGGTCATTCTCTGAGGGAATAGGGGCAGGCCCTTACCTTCAGGTCTGTAGCCCACTTCTACCACACCACCTGCCCGTTTGGGTTCTAGGCTACCTTGGCACCCCAGTCTATTGCTCCCGGCCACCCAGCTGCCCCCTGGCACCTGAACTCCCTCACAAATAAATCACCTGTTGGTGAAGACTCATTGTTTGAATTACTCCTCATTCCCTCTACTTTCCATGAGTAGGATTGAGGGACCACCATCTTATGTCCAGCCTGTGGACCCCAAGACTACCTCAAAATGGGAATACCAGATATTCACTGCCTGCTCCCATGCTTTAAAATATGTCTAATTTAGGCCCAATGTGGGCACCCAGGGTGGTCAAGGGAAGAACATAGAAAGGGAGGGAGAAACAGAGGAATGAGTTGGCTGGGCCGCCTTCCCCAGCCCAGCCCGAGAGGTGACAGCCGCAAGAGGCACCATCAGCCCGGGCGGTGG
Organism: Tonatia bakeri; assembly: GCA_004024845.1. NCBI lineage: Eukaryota > Metazoa > Chordata > Mammalia > Chiroptera > Phyllostomidae > Tonatia > Tonatia bakeri. The sequence continues at coordinate 66,085 of PVIA01005925.1, forward strand.
GTGTTCAGGCCAGCTGGCTGCTGTGGTCAGAATAAGGGGATGGGCGCCTGTTACATTTTCCTGCTCAGTGGAGCCCTCTCCCAGCCTCTCTCCAGGGAGAGGAGCGAGGCCAGAGACAAATCTCACTGAATCCACTGGCCTTTCCAGCAGAGGTTTAAAAGCTTCCCTTCACTGGGCTGATTTCACTCAAGACTGGGTTCCTGCCGAGCGGGTCTTGCCGGAACCACCACAGGCTGGACTTGGAAGGTCCTGTGCATGTTTTATGTTTTATTTCACTTTATTTTCAGTTGAGAAGAAATCATAGAGAATTCCAGGCTGGGTAAATCCACCCTGGAATCAAGTTAAGAAACAGCAGTTAGAAGCTAGTCCAGAGTACTTCTGATGTGGAATTGTGACGGTGTAACTCCCAAACCCAGGAACTTGGTGTGCGAGGGTGAATTACAGCTTGTGCTGAAGAGGGGTTTGCTGATAGAGAAACAATGAGGACAGTTAGCATTAAGTGATCACCTTTTGGAAACTAAAAATAAACACCTTTAGTTCACTAAGGGAGAAACGGTGTAGAGCATCTTCTGGTACAGGAAAGTGGTATTTGGATTTTCCAGAAAAAAACTGAGGCAAGTAAGGGAATCTCAGTTTTAAGACAAAGACAGTGAGTGGGTGTCCTGTGCATGTAAACTTGGATGGACCAGTACTGGCTGCGTCCAGGGTCCGAGGGAAAGAGTGGACTGATTGACCAGGGATGCCTGCAGTTGGCATGGCATGGAGAAGGGTGGCCTGCACACAGTGGCCTGTCTGACTCCGGGGACTTCTGAAAGCTTGGTGCTATCAGGGTATTATATGTTCCCCTGGAGCTACTAAACGGTGTTCAGGGGTTTGTTGCAGTAAGAACCTTACAGAGGGTTCTTGGAGGTCTTACAGACTGGCCCTCATCTCAGCTCATCCCTTCCCCCCCTTAGTAGAGGCATAAGAACCAGCCGGTTCCCATCATCCCAGCACGAAGCCAGTGCCCTGCAAAGCACCTAGCACCATGTGCTCACATCCCTTTGTTACCTGTGCAGTAGTGGTCGTTTTTGTGATTGTTTTTATTCCCCTACCCAAAAGTATTGCTTTGATCTAGAATGTCAGCTTGTTCTATACTATGTATTTTGCCCCAAATTTTGTCTTTCTGTCTAGTTGCCTTGACCGTTGTCATTGTGAAAATGATAAGAATGCAGCCACTTTAAAATAGAACCAGAGCCGCCCTGCCAGAGGGAGTGCCTTGCAGGCCTTGCTCCTCAGCCCTCCCAAGGGTCAAACAGGACAACGTAACCTTTGACAGGGCTCGAAGCTACACTGTGTCCCAAAAAACTGTTTGCAAGGATAACCAGAAAGCAGTTAATATGACGACTCTACTTATGGCTGCTGGACTACAAATTGACAGAAAAATTTGGAATTAACACCACTCTGCAGCCTGCACAAATCCCTTCCTTCTATTGAAATAACTATTTCCCTTCCCTGTTTCACACATACCCACTGCATTTGTTTTCTAATTGAAAGACCCTTTGGGCTTCTGCCTGAATCACTGTCCCAAATAGTTATTCCCTTTTTTTTTTTTTTGTCTTACTGATCTCAAATAAATGCTTGTTGCCTCTTACTTTCACAGGCTTTTTATTTGGGGGTTAACACCATAAATAAGGTCTGGGAAGGTAAGTGTTGTTATAATTCATCCTATAAGCAAGTATAGTAGAGGAAGAAATGTGGCTTCTCTCCATTTGCTTCTGTAGCTGTCCACACAGTCCCATAAGGTGGCCAGTGTGTGCTCCCTTAGACGTGGCTGGCAGCGAAGGCGGCAGTCGTGGTTGCTGGAGGAATCCACGTCTGGCAGCAGCACGTTGTGGTAGAAAGCAGACAGCCAGTGCAACAGAACTTCCTGCAGTGATGAAAAAGTTCTCCCACTGTTTGGCCCAGTGTTGGGAGCCACCAGTTACATGTGGCTACTGAGCACTTGACATGGGGCCAGAGCAACTAAGAAGCTGCAGTTCTAGTTTTGGTTAACTCAATTCTAAAGATTTAATAGCCACACATGGCAAATGCCTAAGGTGTGGCAGGGCTTCTCAAGTTTTAGCACAGGTGAGAATTGCCTGGGGGACCCCTGCAGCCATGAATTCTGGCTCAGAAGGTCTGGGTATAACGTAAAAATTTGCAGTTCTAACTAGCCCGTGGATGACATGCAGCTGCATGGTCATGGGGCTCCCCTCGAGTGGCTGGTGGAGGGGCTGAGGTGACTGAAGTCAGCAGTTAGCAACTTGGGACAGCTCTACCTCCTGCAGGACACGTGGTAATGTCTGGAGACATTCTGGGTTGTAAAAGTGGGGCGTCTGGGATTGTTACAGACACCTTCTGGGCAGAGAGCAAGGATGCTGCTAACTATTCTATGTGTGGGACAGCCCTCCCCCGCCAACAAGGAGTCTCATAGCTTCAGATGTCAGTGGTGCTTGCTAACCGCTAACTGCTCGTGCCAGTCAGACTCTGGCTGCAGCAGTGGTTATAGTAACATCCTTTCTATTCCATGTCAGCTGTATCCTTGACAGGCTGTGTCATTATTTCTTTTATGCTACATTCACATTATAATTCATATTATAATGCCAATCCATTCCTTCAAACCTCAGCCTGCTCCTGGGAAAGTGGAGGCTGGCACTGGAGTTTGGCATGTGAGGCATTTGACCCCCTTGGCTTCCATAGTGGGAGGTGGCAAGTGTGCACCAGGCCCCATGGGGGTCCAGGGGAGGAACTCACTAAGCAAATAAAAAGCACGCCTGGCAAGAGGGGCAAACAGCTTCTGCAGTGGTCTCCTAGTTTTTCTCCAAGAGGACCAGTACTCTGGGTATCTAACTTTTGTGTGCAAATCACGTGCAGGTTAGCCATCAGGAGCTGTGTTGGAGGCACTAACCTGAGAAGTGCTTTGGGAAATAGAATAGGGGGTAAGAGCACAGAAATACCAGGGTTCCTGCTATTCCTCTAAAGAGCAGTTCCTTCAGCGTTGCCTGGGTGCACCCCACAGTTGCCTGTGTTCTCCCAGGGCTTTGAAGCTGTCGGATAGGAACCTCCGGAAGAGGTGGTGAAGTTTCCTAGAGTCCTGAGGAGTCGGAAGTCAGAACACGGAGGATGTCCTTGAATGTCCCTGTGACTGCCAGACATGAAGCAGGCACAAGAGGCCTGTCACTGTCAGGGTGCTCAAGAGGAGCAAACTCATGATGTTCGCTGCCTGCTGGAGGCTCTTCTGATTCCAGGTCTTAAAGTCACTCAGATATCCCACCTCAACCACCGCTATATTCTTGCCCCAAAGTCTCAGACAGCAAAATCCCAGGCACCTCTAGAGGCCCCCTATTCCTATGGGGGATTTGCTGACAAAACTGTGTGCATCTGGTTTCCCTGCTTCGCAGAGCAAGGTCCCCCAGGCCCCCTGCTGAGTCATGGATGTGAAAGGGGACGGAACTAATCTCAAGGTTATATTGCCCTTTTTGTTTTCTGTCGGAAATGAGGATCTGAAATCATTCAGCAACTGTCGTTATGGCCTGAACCTGCTTTCCTTTTTTAGATTCCCCAAACACTTTATAAGGCTCAGAAGGCCTCCCAGAGGTGGCTGCTGTCCCGGTCACACAGGTCTGTGTGATGCAACGAGGGTTTGACTATTTACCACTTTCGAGACTTTAATTGGTAGTACTCCATCCGCTGCCCTCAGAGCTCAGGATGGCTGGGGTGACAGCACATGAGGGCACAGGGAGGAAGTGACCAGCTCTTAAGAGGAAATGAAGTCCTGTTTGCGGAACACTGAGCTGGAGCCAGCTGGTACCTATCAGGACAGCTGGGGCCCGGAAGATAACTCAGTCACATGCTCTCTAATCCTTTCTACAGCATCCTAAATCCTCCCTCTCCTTCCCATGCTGGCTGTCTGATCTGCGCCAAGTTGCCCGGTCTAAGACTCCATTTCTTTTTTTAGAGCACAGAGTATCACCAGGTCCCAGAGTTGAAGGTGTGACTTAGGTAACATTCATGTAGCATCACCCTACTGCGTCCACAGTGCACATCCAGGAAACGGAATCTCTTAGGATGGTGTCCACAGCCCTCTGGGCTGACACACGCACGTGTGCAGCGCCCCTCCGCTGCAGGCCAGAGGCACAAGGGTCGGGCAGCGCCACATCTGCCACCAGGCTGCTCTGAGGCGTGAAGGAGCTTCGGCTGCACATGCATGACTATGCAGAGAATGCTGTGTTAGCTTGGAACACTGTTTTTACACTTTGGCTAATGAGTTTTGACCCGTGTGAATTTGGTCTCATCATTACACGACCCACATTTCCTGTTAGCCAATCAGACGGATGCTGTTATCTCAGCCATTTCTCAATTCTCAATTATCAGGGCAGACACCACAGACAGAGGGAAGTTAACTTGTGTTCTCCTCTTATGACTATGTCTTCTGTGGGCAGAGCTGGCTTTCTCTTCCCATTTGTCAACACCAGCTCTGTTGATTTCTTCCCGGCATACAGCTCCCCAAGGTCAGGGCCATGTCTATGAGAGAGCAGACTCACCCAATATGTAGGCCATAGTATTTTAGGCCCAACAGTACCAGCAAGTGGAGGTGGCTTTTCAGTGGCAGGTGAGCAGGGCTGAAGTGCCCAGACAGGAAGAGCTGAGGCCTGAACGGGTGCAGAGCCCAGGCATAAAAGGGAAAAGGCAAAGGACTCCAGAGGTGTGGGTGGTGGTCAGGGCACAGGGCAGCACTCATGGGTGGAAGGCAGGGGTGTTGGAAGAGCCACCCCTCTGGGGTACCTCTGGGTACCCCTGGGCAGGTGTGGTGCAGTGTTTCTGTGACAGCATGTCGCTGATGGGCTGCTGCTTGGACTGAGACATCAGGGTCCACTTCAGGGGCAGACACACTGCCTCAGGGAAGAACATCTGAGCAACAGACATGGGCCCTCTTGGTTCTGAGCATTAGGGCTATATACCAGAGGGCCGGGGAGGAGGGGCCACAGGTCTGAACGCAGCCCCTGCAACTCTGGCCGGCCTCTAGCATTATAAATTATGTAGCTGTCTTCATTTATTATTCAGCATAATTTATTTTGGACATTTGCACTGACAGTTTATATACAAAATAAACCAGATGCCAAAAGGAGGAGGAGAGAATTAAAATGGACATGCGTGGACACGTGGAGGGGTGAGGGAGGGAGGAGCAGTATTAGGAAATGGAGGTCCCATCATTTATCAAATGTGGCTGTGCAGTGACAGGAGGAGACAAAAGGGCAGGCTGGGAAGCACTTGGAATTATAAGACCACCTGAGTAGCCCTCTCCAGGCCTCAGCCTCCTGCACTTGGGGCATTTGGAGTTTGTCTGTAGAATGCCAAGTCTTCCACGTCCTCTGAAACTACAAGCAATGGCTTGAAGGGCAGCATCCTGCCCGGAGGAGGGGCAGCCTGGCCAATGCTGGCTCAGGTGGGAGCAGAGGTGCCTCGCTGGAGGTATGGGGGGCAGAATGCACCTCCACTCCTGTCCTCACTGAGCACCAGATCAGGCTCTGACTCCAGAAGGAAGTTCTCAACTCTCCAGGGCCTGCTGAGCATGTTTAGTTTCAGGTGTGGAAATGTCTCCCGGTGTAAGTCTGCTTTGTGCAGAAGGGTCTTTGTGACTAGTCTCAGGGGCTCACTGGGGCCCGATGAGGAGGAGCTGAAAGGGATAGGGCTAGGGTAGGGAAGGACGGCTACCACATGCTTCCTGTGCCCCAAGAAATGACAATATTCGGTAGCCACGATTAAGTAGGCACAGTGGTTTTGTTCTGTTTTTCTTAGTTGTTCCTTTTTTCTGTTTGAAGCCTCTGATCCTCTCCCCCCACTCATGTCTTATAGTAGAAAAAAAAACTGGGTAGGGGGATGGTGCAGAGGCAAGGAAACTATGGAGACCGGGGGTCATGGGGAAGAAACAGAACCTGGGGAGCACTTAGAGAAAGAAATGATGCTTATTTTTCAGGAGAATCAATAAAAGGTTTTGTTTTGTGTTTCTGAAACCTTTGGGGTACGATCACAGATAGTTATTAAGTACAAGTTTTTCTATAGCAGAAAAAAGCTGTTTTCATTGTGTGTTTTTTAAATTCATCCCTACCATATCTTTCTTATGGATGCACGAACTAGCCTAAAACTGAAGCTGTGTGATGCTCGCTCTTGCCATTCCATTTTGAGAGCTGTCCCTCTGCCACATCTGACCCACCAGCTCCTGTCACTAGCATCCAAGTGTTAAGCCAGAGGAACTCAGCCTGGGAACGCCACCAACGCAGCCAGTAAGCTGCGATTTAGTTAATGTGCACCACTTGTAGGCCCTGGTTTTGGCCTGAGCACGTTTGGGTTGAGTGTAGGGTGGCAGTGAGGGAAACTGGGGAGGAAGGGGAGGGTGAAGAGCTCATTTGCAAGAACTGGCCAGCTGAGATAACATTTAGAATTAAAACGAGAAGGTCCAATGCTTTGTAATCCTCTAGCAGCTGCTCGCTTTCGGTCAAGATCGAAAAGCAGCATTTTGCCATTAGTCCCTGAGCCAACAGTGGCCGGAGGTGGCGTCTCATCTCCCTAAGCCACCTCCACGGGGGCACTCAGCTGTGTCCTGGGGAAGCTGAACAAGAGAACAAGAACAAGATGGCTTGTAGGTTCCATCCATGCATGTGGCCCTGGGACACCCCGCAGATGGGCCCAGTTGGAGGCAATGATACCTTGGACGGGCTCACTGTAGCTCCATGCCTGGAAAGGGCATCTGGTGGGCTTGTCCTACTGTTCTTCAGCCTGTCACTGCACAGATCTTAACAAGTTATCTGCATCCCAGAAATGCAGATTATCCCTCAGTCAGAACCTAGCCTCCCTCTCAGTGACTCAGCCTGCCAAAAGCTGCCGAACCCCCGGAGCCTGCCAGGATTCCACCTTTACAGAGCCCGAGGGGCAGATCCCCTGGTCACTGCCCCAGCTAGGGCACACCTGCACCCAGCCACCTTCCTCCCCCAGGCCTATGGTTTCTCTGGGTGAGAAAGGATAAGTGTTTCCTTTTACTGTAAAATTACAAATAAAACTAAGCTGACTTTGAGCATATTAATGATACCAGATGGTTTCATAAAATGTAAATAGAGCAATGAAAATACAAATGGGGTCCTCCCAGTAATTAACTTTTGATTTACACAGTCCAATGAGAATTGAATTGAGTATTGTCTTTCTAACATATTAGGGGCTGATCCTTCTTCAGCCATTCCTCCAGGTTCAGCCTTGCTGGCTTCCCCATATCTGGTCGCTGACCCTCCGTTCCAAGCTGAGAGGGACTGTGAGTTTCATGGCACTGAAGCATTGAGATAAACGTTCGCCGTCATCTCCCAGGAATGTGTCAACAGGCTGCCTAATTAGGATGGCCATGCAGTACTTGGGGGACATAAAGAGTTCCACAAATGCACATTATTCTTGTTATAATTGTGGCACTGTAATAATAACTCAGCTTGTTGGGGCATTTTCACAGTAGCAAATATGCCTTCATTTATTTGGCAATCATGTGCTTTGCTGTTTATGGATGGAAAATACGTTTTGATGCCAAGGTCAGGTTACTGTATAAAGCCAATAGAGGAGAGACATTCTGATTCCAGATTCACCCTGAGTTCAGGAAGATTTGCAAAACCATAGAAACAGGAAGCCAGAGATGCACAGACTCTTCTCCACTGTTCATGGACTCCCTCAAAGACCCAAACACTGGCTCCTCCAGTTACTGGCTGGGTATGCCTCAGTTTCCTCCACTTCGGGTTGGAGGTGTTAATGTTAATTTCCTCAATTAGATTTGTGTATGAATTAAATGCATTAACATAAGCAAAGCAGTTAAAACAGTGCCCAGCAACATAACAGGCTCTGTGAGTTCTGCAAGTGTAACTGCTGCCACTGCGGCCCCAGGCGCTGCCCTGGGGCTGAAAGAGGTCTCTAGGGATCCTCCAGCCTGGCGTCCACACGAATCGAAACCAACCAAAACTGAGGCGCGCCGAGGACACGGGCCTAGCCACGGGCACCTGGTAGTTTTGATGGAGGATTTGTTTTAGGTCTGTAAGTTCAATGTAAGAAAGAGTCTTAAGTTATAGCAAAATAGAGGAAAATTCTTTCAAGGTGGAGTTTCACCTCTTAATTAGGCATAAAGACAGATGAATAAATAGCAAGATAGAAGCACCATTTCATAATAATAGCAATGAACACTTAAGGATTTATAATAGATACTAAATACCCTTCAAAGAGCTTTCCATGACACAAGTCATTGAATCCACAAACAGCCTGATAGACTATGTATCATTAGGGTTGACCCTTTACAGTTGAGGAAACTGCACTGAGAGGTTAATTATTTGTACTAGGTTGCACAGCAAGCGGCAAGGCAACAAAGGTGGGATCTGAAACTTTCTGGGCAGTGGCAGAGCCCTCCATGATCAGGAGAATCCTGAGTAATACCAGGGGTCCACCAAAACCCCAGAATTTCCTCATAAAAATTTTGTTCTTACATCTTTAAACTTCAGTCACCTTCAAAGTACTCGCCATTTGATGCAATACACCTATCAAGATGTTTTTCTACTGTTCTAAACAGTTTTGAAAAACATCTTGATTTTGATGCCTTTTAGTATTTCTGCCATTTTTTTTTCACCTCTTCTACATGGGCAAAATGTTTCCCTTTAAGGTCTTTTTTCATCCAGGAAGCAACAAAAAAAGTTGCTCAGGAGGAGATCAGGTGAATAGAGAGAGTGGGACACACGGGTCGTGCTGTTCTTGGTCAAAAACTGCTGACCACTCAGTGAGGTGTGGACAGGTGCACTCGTAAACCACCCATCATGAAATGTGCAAACACATTGAAAGAGTCTTCAGGAAATTTTCACTGAAGCCAAATGCAGCCTCTCACAACAACACCAGCCGGTACACTGATACAGATGGGTTCTCACAACACCCACCTAGTAAGGGAAGCCTGCACTACAAGGGGCCTGCCCTCCAGAAGATAATTCCATTTTGGGGGTCCCCCTGTAGATAGATTAGATGTACCCCAAATTCCCTTTCAACTCTATGACCCCTTCAAGAAATACTTCCCAAATCTCACCCTACACTCCCTTCAGCCCAAACACCCCCCACACCTGTCAGGCACTGAGATAGACCCTGAGGGTCTGGCAGTGAACCTGGAAGCCATGGTCCTTCCATTCATGGAGATGTGGTCTGTGTCTCTAAAATGCTACAATGTGTGTGTGTGTGAATGTGTGCATGTACCCAGGGGGGCAGTTTGATCCATTCCAGCCAGGACAAACTCCCTTATTTTTATACACTCAGATATATCAGTTGAAGTAAAAAAAAAAAAAAAAAAGTCAGCTATGGGAAACGCTCTTCCTGACTGCCTTCTTGTATCCCAGGAGAATTCCACCTGGATTTTGTAGCCACCTTCCCTTAGTTAACTAGATACTTCACAGGTGGGGACACAATAGCCAGCATGGCCGTTGGATGGACCCAGTGCTCCGTGGCCATGGCAGTGATGCATCTGGGTTGGTTATGCAGTATTTTACCATCTAAATTCAATGGCAAGTGGCTCTGGAGCCCATCACCCTCCATGGCTACTAAAATCAAGCTAATGTGGCCATTTCTTCTTCTCTTATGGGTGGAACTGGAGAGGGCGTAGAAGCCAATAAAGATCTAGATCTGCTCGGGAGGGAAGGAGAAGAAGAGGAAGAAGGGTTGGATTAACAGTCAACCCAGCCCCTAGGAGCCCAAATCAGGCAACTAAACACAGCAGGGCCACATCCAGTGGGCACCCAAGGGAGTCCTTCGATGACCACATGTAGACCCTCGTAGCTCAGTATATTCTTTCTGGTCATGATCCAATTTCACTGGCATGGATAGTGACTCCAAAATACACTTCATGTCATCAATTCAAGTTACATTATTACATCTGAGAAAAAGAAAGGTATGTCAGCCGATCTGCCTGGGTGAGCTGAGCTCAAGCCTGTTTCAAGGAGCCTGGCATGTGTGAAGAATGCTGCCCTCACAAGCCCACCCCCCTCTGAGAACCTGCACCCCCTATGTGCCACTGGGTCCCCGTGAACTCAGAAGAAGCCTGGATCACATGGATGAGACCCCTGAGTCACCCCACAGGCAGCTCCTCCCGGTATTTTTGGAGACACAGTCCTCATCCTCATGACATCTCAGCACACAACTCACCTGTCAGCTGTACACCCAAATATCTCCGTTCTCGTGATTTTGTCAGATCATCACCAATAAGAGGGTGTTTGAATTCATAAATGTGTCTATTTCCAGGAACAAGCACATGGACAGCCACCTCCTGGCTTGACAAGAGAGCGGCTTTTGCTGGGGATGGGAATCCCACACGTCTCGAGAGGGCACCTGGCTCAGTTGAACTGGGGAGGTAATTTTTCTTGAGAGGCTGCTGAGATCTTTAATACCAAAAGTTTAAACATATCAGTGGCTGTGAAGCTTCACCAGCAAGCTATGAATTGCTCAGGAAATCAGACAGTTTTAAAGCCAGGGGAGAAAAAAAGGCAGCTCTCCCCCACCCTGCCCTCCACCCCCACCCTGGGCTGGGTTCCCTGTGGCTTTGTCTGGAGATGCTGGGGCCCACCAGCATGAAGGACACTGGGAGGACAAAGACACACAGCAGCCTAAAAGCCACCTGCCTCTCCCAGACAGCTTTCTTCTCATCGAAAGGAGCAGCATGTACAGCTCTGTTGAGATCCAGGCAAAGAAGAATGGGGCTTTCTCTCTGCACCTAAGACCCTCTGAGATGCAGTGGCTGGGCCTGCGGCCAGATGCACAGGGAAACCGGGTCAGGCTCCGACCCAGAGTGTGATGTGCCCTGTGTCTGTTTCCTGCCCAGAGGACAATGATGGGGCCAGGACCCTGGGGACTTGCCTGGAGAGCTGTGGTTACTCAGCTTCTGAGCTGAACTCTCATCTTTATGAGGAGACCTTCACCCTTGGGATGGGAGATGTTCCATCTGTTAATTAGGGTGATGGCCCTGAACCAGTGCGAAGGGGAGGCTGGTGTTCACCAATGCTGTAAAAATAGCAAGTTAGGCGACTACTCCCCAGTCACTGGCTTCATGTCCTACAGCTGTGGCTGCAGTGATGCTGAATGCCATTCATTTGCACGGCACTGCCTTTTACAGAATGCTTTCAGACTGACCGCTCAGCGGTTCCCCCCAGGATACTGGGCGGTGAGTCTGGCAGGAATCGTCACCTGGAGGTGAAGCAGGTTAAACTTGGTGAGAGCCACAAAAAACAGGACTAGATCTCAAGTCTCCTGCTGCTTTCCACCAAAGACCTATTCAGTTATTTTGACTATACCTCATGGAAATAGAATTTCAAACACGACTTTCAAAATCTCTCACAGAGTCCGCTGTGCACCTGCAAGAGGCCAGCCTCGAGCTGCCCATCGGTGGCCTGCAGCGCCAGCAAGGTGCGCATGGAGGCCCAGGGTGCAGTGCCCTGGGGGGGCCTCCCTTTCCCTGCCTCAGATCGCCTGCCTGCCAGCTCTAGCTACCAGACAGCATGGGGCTTCCCACAAATTTATGGAGGGAGATTGGATCCTGCAGGGCCCCTAAGCATGAGCCCAGGGGGCTTCACATGAAAAATGATTGCACCACACACAGAGGATGTTTAAACCTGTCACTTTAAAATATCCCTTCTCCTCTGCCTTAGGCTGGGACCTGGAGAACAGAGCCAGGAAGAAGAAATCAGTTTAAAGTGACAGCTTTTAATTTCTGAAGCCAAACCTTGGCATTTGTGGCAGACTTTTTGTGTTCTGAGGTCTCAATTTAAAAACAAAGTGCCCCAATTGCACCCCATAATTCTTGGTAAATTTTTGCACATCATCCACAAATTTCATCTTATGAGAAAAAAAAAAATCCAGAAAGCTAGGGAGAAGCTTCCTGTAGTGGCTGAGCTTGGAGCAGGTCAGCACAGAAGCCTGCCCAGGACATTAAAGGGGCAACAAAGACACCCTGGGAAGCCAACAGGGCCTTTCATTACTTTTCTTTTGTTAAAAGTTGTTCTTACCAGGTTGCCTGGGGCAAGGATAGGATGCTCAGCACTCAATTAAAATGTATTCCATCATCAGAGGACAGTTATAAACCTAAAGCCTAGAAGATGCTGAATACAAGTATTTAGCCCACTTCAAGGCTCTACCTTGTTCTCACTTCCTCCATCAAGCCTTCCCAGACCAGCCTATCTAGAGCACCTAATCCCTTTAATAAGTCCCAAAGCCCTTTCTGGAGTAGTTAATGTGTGCTACTGCTTTGTCAGTTTTATTGTGTGAATATACAAATTTCTCACCTAATAAGCCCTACTATATCATGTACTCTCACTTGAGTGTCTAAGGCAGTGCCTTGACTATACTAAATATTTCACCCTGCTAAGATTTTTATCCAGAATGGGAAAAAATGATCAGTTCCTGGGATCACAAGAATAACATCTCCCAATGCATCCGACATGCAATTCCATTCACCCGTGTTCTGGGGCCACGGAAGGTGCTAAGCACAGTCGGGCGCTTGGAGAGATCTGTTGAATGAAGAAGTGAATGAATTTCACCAGAAATATGGAGATACCACCTTCCAAATTAAGTGGAAAGGAAAGCACTCCACTCATCTCGGTGCTGTGTGGCATGGGGGCGGTGGGACTTGTGTGGCAGCTGTGTGAATGCTCAGGGGCACCCGCCTGCGATCTGGGCTGCAGAAAAGGCATTCACACTCCTACTCTGAGGGTGCTGCATCCAGCAGCTGCCTTCCCTCATTTTGGTCCCTTCCTCTCTCTCTCTAGACCTCCCTGCAGACTCAGAGGGAGCAGAGCTCGCCTAAGGAACCAAAACAGGCTTTGAACCATAACAGGGACAAGAGGCTTTCCCAAGAGGCTTCTCTAGGCACCCACCACACTTAAAGCTGCTTAGTTAATGATGATTACTTGTGACAAGCTCTTACCCAGCACTTTGCATTTTCAGAATGATTGTCAATCATACCCCAGTTACTTAATTCCATACGGATAAGGGCACCACAAAGCCCATGGGGCGCACACAGGCAGCACACCCGGGAGAGGGCGAGCCCATGTCAGTGAGCTGTCTACTTCACAGTAGTGTGTCACCAGGCAGCAGGACACTGCTCATGACTCTGATGATCCAGCATCATGACTTCTGCTCTTTCTCAAATGTTGGCAATTTGAGTTCAGGAAAAGAAACCGAAAAGCCAGTGTGCTTCCAGGAGCCTGGGCTGCATCTCCACAGTCTGGCACCACTCCTTCAGAGGGTTGGTGTGCGGGCGCTGGCCAGCGCACTTGCAAACCGAGTTAGCAGTAAGGGTCTGCTGCCTCCACGTATCACACACCTGCTGGCTGCACAGGTGAACGTCAGGAAAGGCAGCATAGTACAAAGCAAGGCAAGGTCACAGGCTCTGCTCTCTGTTCTAACACACGATGCAGCTGTCCTTCAGATGGAGATTTCCTAGTAGAATCAACCCACTGAAGAGCATCTAGGGCTGAAACATTTTGGAATAAGAGTAAATCTCTAAGGACCCGGAGGCAGTCAGTTACTCTCCCCTTTTGACCCTGGATGAACACAGACAGTGAACACGGAAAGTGAAGTGGGTTGACTCCTAAACCCCGAAACCTAGGATTCAATGCCCTCATTGACACCAGCCAAATCGAACAAATCAAAGCCACCTAGCCTTTCTGACCCACATTGAAAAGGAGAGAACAGTTATCCCTCCTATATCGCGGTTCAACAGTGAAGCCGCAATCAGTGAACCGCGATATAGCGAGGGACGACTGTACACTTCACTGGCGCGTACCTATGGAATTTTATGTTGTTAACATTATGTATGTTTAAGAGTGTAGAAAGTGCTTAAGAGCATATGAAGTGTTTATAAGAGTATGGGAAAGGTTAATAAGAGAGTGGGAAGGGTTTATAGGAGTGTGGGAAGGGTTTGTAAAGCTTTAAAATATATATAAATAATAAAATAAATATGATGTCGCTACTTCATGGATTTTCACCTATCGCGGGGGTCTCTGGAATGTAACTCCTGCAATAGGTGAGGGATCACTGTATTTGAGTTGGTAGCATGAATACTCCACACTCAGGCCAGAGTGTTTTGAGATTCCGAGGTGGAAACATGCCATATCTTGACATACAAACGTTAAATTGTCATTTAGAGAAGGACTCTCCTTCAGGGATCCCCAGTTGAAAGCAGCTAGCACTTTTATTTTTCCTCTGGCACCTCTGAACACATAGCTCAGTGTTAAGCAAGCAGATGTCTACCAGCATGTACTGATGAACGCACTCAGCGATGGGACAGACCAGTTGTGCAGTCAGACTGGCAGCCCCCTCTGGCAAGGTGCAGAGCTGGCTGGGACCACAGCTTCCTTCAGGAGAAAGACTCTGCCCACATCACACATAGATTAAATGAATGTAAGGACTAAGCCATGGATGAATATCAGCTACTGTTATCATTCAAGGAAGAGAAGGAAGAGGAATGTAGGAGAAGGGAGTAGAATCAATACATGAAAAGGGACAGGGCCAGAGGCTCCAGATCTTACATGGAGACCTTTCAGCACCACCATGAAGAATGAGGCAGAGCAGAGGTAAGAGGGGGAAAGGTGAAGCACTGTTCATGTGGCACCTGGATTTACCCAGAAGTCTCAGCCTTTCATTACCTTGAGCATCACCTTATGCTTCCACCACAAAGATGTGACCCAGGAGGTCCGGAAATGGGACTGCTCCCCCAGCAGCAGCTGGTCCTTGATGTTTACAAGCAAGGACAGATTTCCAAAGCTCATAATCCCCATGCTTGGTTTTCAAAGAGAAAAGATAAGACTATTTTTTGAAGGGAAGCATATGGTATGGTAGAGAAAGTGCAGGGTATGGATTGGGCTTTAGTTTCGAATTCCTGCTGTACTGACTGGATCTCTAGAACAAGTGATATAATCTCTGAATTTCTGTTTCTTCATCATAACTATGTCATAGGTTTACTGTGAGACATAAATGAAATAAAATGCATGGAACTGATTTGTGAGATGTGAAGCACTATGAAGTCATGTCAATTGTTAGGATTTGGATTGCATGAATATTAGGTTGTGAATGAAAAGACTCCAGATGCAGTTCCCTATGAAAAATTAGAAAAACTCCATTCTTCCCTTTATCCCATGATGAGAGAGAGAGAGAGAGAGAGAGAGAGAGAGAGAGAGAGAGAATGTGTATGGGGTGCGCTTGAGGAGAAATTGTGACATGGCTTTGTAGATTTAGGTATTTATTTATTAGACAGTTCTGGGCATCACAACTTTATAAATGTTTCCAAAAGGAGAGAAAAGTGGAGAAGGAGAATGAGGAGGGGAAGGAGACCCTCACCAAACAGGTCTGCCTGCTACCAAGCAAATAAAATTACCTTCTATCAAATGCATTATTAAACAGAGTCCAGTGCTGACAGCTTTACAGGAAAGGTGTTGCAATCAATTAGGATATACTGCCCCTGGAGTTGGGATAGCATTGGGGTGCCGTTGACTCCTGCTAAATAACACCTCTTTCCACTGTCATAACACCTGGGTGCTTGGGCCATTCCTCAGGTCTCCCCCTGACCTGGTCTTACAAGTAACCATGGGCAATGCCACCTTGGACTGTGTAGTAGCTAAGCCTCTTTTACAAAGACCAACAGCAACTCTGTGGAAATATATCCAGAGAAATGATGAACCAAAAGAGGTGCTGAAATCCCTTTGTCCTGGGGAGAAAGGCGGGGCAAAGCAGAAGATGCAGCTGCACCTCCCAGCTGCTGGACCCTCCTTTGCAGGAAGAACACGAAGGGCATCAGACCCTGCCGCCACAAATGAGCGCCTCTGACAGGTTGATTTTTTTTAGAGAAACAGAGGGCACAGGAAGAGTTCTCTGCCCTCCCACTTTCTGTCTAAGAGAGGAGATGAAATTTTCCTGATAAAGTTTTCCTCCCTGTACCAGGTAGAGCAGAACATGCTTATCAGCGACTGGGCATTGGCACTGAAATGGACCCATGTAAACAGATGTACCCAAATCACCATACTCTTCCATTAGTTTCCCCATGCACTTCCTAGTCAGTTCCCCATAATCTACTGTCTCAAGCCCAAGCCACCCCTGTTTACTTCATCTTACCATGTCTCCGCAGTTTATCACTCTTTGTTAAAACAGTACATAAGCCCCCAAGGCAAACCATGTCTTTGGGGGTTTCCCTTCTTTCTGTGAAGTCCCCCATGTCACCTAAAAATGTTAGTATCAAATAAAATGTGCAATTGACAGCTTGTCTCCTGTCAATCTGTCTCTTGTCAGCTGAATTTCTAGGCCCCAGTTACAGAGCTTAAGAGGGTAGAAGAAATACCTTTCCTCCCCTGCAGGTAAGGACTGGCACTGGGGGCATGCCGCCACCTGGACCATTGGTGTGCTCACCTCAGACAAGTCCCAGAGCGGCCCTGCAGCTGGTCTCTCCTGCTCTCCAGTCCCAACCTCGTACTGGCTAATTTAAATAACTACACAGATGAACTGCCATCAGCATTAACCTGGGGAGGGGCGAGGTCCCCGGAAAGAC
This sequence comes from Tonatia bakeri, assembly GCA_004024845.1. NCBI lineage: Eukaryota > Metazoa > Chordata > Mammalia > Chiroptera > Phyllostomidae > Tonatia > Tonatia bakeri. The sequence continues at coordinate 82,685 of PVIA01005925.1, forward strand.
ATTCCCTGGCTACAAGAATACAAGGAAAATATTGTCATGAAGGACAATGTTAGAATTGGTGGCATTTGGCTCATTTTTGTCCAACTCTTCTTTGAAAGAGTTCAGTTTTTTAGTTACTTCAAAGATATTCAATACTTCACTTTTTAGTTTTTATGACTAACAAAATTTTCTGAAAATCGCTTAAAAAGTCCTTGGGAGAATTATTATCAGACCCTCCTGTGTCTAAGCAGAGCCACAGCAGCCAGTGAAAACTTGCTGTCTTTTAGTCCAACCACCACTTTAACCCAGGGATTCACAGAACAAAATGCAGAGGGTAAAGCAGGACATCTGGTGGAAAGTCCAGAGAGCTAAGGGCCCCACCCAAGGTCCTACACACATAACTTAGTCGGAGGGCCAGGAACAGTCTCCTGACTGGCCAGCACAGCATTTGTCTGCTGTGCTCTGTGGAGATTAAACAGCTCCTCTTATTTGACTTTGGGGTGCAGTCAGAGCCTCTGACCGTCTCCCTCCCATAAGCCTTTCTGCATGTTTGAAAATAGTAATTAAGTCACCTCCATCTCCCTCCTCCAACCTGATGCCAGTTCTTTAGCCTTTCTTTGAGAGCTTTGTTCTCCAACTCCTTGGAATCTCCCCAAGCCATTCTTAAACATCTGATCTGAGGAGGGAATCGACAAAAATTTACGAGTAGAGAGAAGCACTCCGTTACTTGCTAGATACGCTTAGGAGCAATGATCAAAGCTCCAAATCATCCCTGCTGGCCGCGCCCATTTCCACAACGTGGATGGTCCGTGGCCATTTCAGAGATGCGCTCCGGGAGTGCACTCTTAACACCCTAACGCAGCAGCCGCATTAACTGCTGCTGTCCAGAGTGTAGAGGTTGCTGGGTAATTGAATGACCGACAGCAGTTATCAGGAGCTGTGTACCAAGATAAGGGTAATCAAATTTCATGCTTCAGGGGCTCTGCAGCTTTAGCGGCCACCTCAGGGGTCACAAAGAATTCCTTTCCCCACCCAACCACGCTATCTTTTCCTACCAATAGTTCTGCACAATTGGTCAGTTGCATTTTGGGCTTGTGTGGCTTTCTCTGAGGAGTCCCCCTAAGGACATTCCTGGAAGCAAGGAATGTTCAGAAAGAGACCCTCTTGGGCCAGTGGATCTCAAGAAACTTAATTCCTGTTTGTTTACGTCCTCTTCTTTAGAAACAGAAATCAACTGATTTTCACCGGACGTTTACATGAAGGGAGGAAAAATGAGAACAAACGCAGGGAAATAAAATGCAAGAAACAAAGGAGAAAAGGGGGAAGGAAAAACAACCAGGAAGGAATCAAACATATTTAACTCAAAGAGAACAAGAAATGCTTGTGTCAGCACCAGCACCCAAGCTGCTTTACAAGATGTGGCACACGTCAGAACACATTGCACGAGGCTGCCTGCAAGTGCTGGGAGAGATAATGTTGTAATGGAACAGAACCTGCCCCACAGCGTCCCGAAATATCACTCACTTTCTGTGGCCCTAAACAAACAAAGACGCTCGAGGAATCCAGGAAGAACATCCTCCAGCATTGATGACTGGGTGTCTGGCCATGGTCATTTTTGGTGTTCTGATTCAGAGAGCTTCTACAAATGGCTGGTGAGTCAGGAGTCAGTTCTAAAATCGGTTACCATCTCTCTTCATTTGTAAAAAGGGAGGGCTGGACAAAACTTTCACTAAGGCACCTTCTGTATTAGAATATATATGATTACAAGTAAGAAGCCCACTTTTTAAGTTGAGAAGCTTTAATACCTATAGTATGTCTGAAGGGAAGCTTCTTGCCAAAAAATATGTCTCCAGAACTGATACATTTAAACATAAAACAGCTTATATTTCCATTGTTGCTTCTTGTTTTAAAATAATTTAAAGTGAAGGAATTGTTGGTATCAATAACATTTGGAAACTAGCTTCAGGATGAGAGAGTGCCCAGCATCTAGGACATGCACACCCTGGGGGTGAGTTTGGTGCACAGGCCCCTGGTAGTTAGCAAGTTATTAATAAAATAAGGAAGCAAAGGGAATCAGGTGTGAAGCCTGATAAACTAGGGAGCGGAAACATATTAAAACCAGACACTACACCTAATTTACTAGGAAGCTATAGCATTCATAGGTTCCCCAGGGTACTGTTGCATCCTCTGTGCCTGGGACTTCATTCCTGAAGTGGACAGGGAAAATCTCCCTGGGGAACAGCCAGCCTGGTGCCAAGATTTTCAAGGAGAGAAGTGGGGAGCTTCCTCTGCTGGGCGCACATGCAGTGGAAACCAAGATGATGCAGGGAGAGGTTCCTCTACTGTGAGCATTGGGCAGTAGGAGCCAAAACAGTGGACACAAGGCCTATCAGTCTAACTTGAGGAAAAGACAGAATTGGATAAGGGACTCAGAACACGGTAGATTTAGGAAATGGATTGGTTGGTGGAGGGCCCAGCACAAGCCTGGGAAGAATTGGGGAAGAAACTGGTTAGTCTGAAAGAGCACCTGGTCCTTCTCAAGCTCAAGGTAATATAATCAAAGCTTAACAAAGGCCTCTCTCAGTAGCACATATTTATATGCCCATTCATTCACATATTCTTTCTTTGAAGCAGCCACACAGGCCAGCAACTGTGTGGCCTGGCAGTTGCACGAACCCTAAACACAGGTCCAAGCATTGGCCTGGGCCTGGCTATGTAGTGCCAGCCAGAGTGTAGCCAAGGACAGAGTCTACTCTAGTTGGATTGGGACAGTGACTGGACTGGACTGAACTTATAGCACAGAATTTCTGGACCCTGCCCCTTCTTCTGGGTCTGATGAAGACAAGGCTGGACTTCTTCCACAGCAGGGCAGATGGAAATGAGACAAGGGAACCAGGGGGCAGTCTTTTATTCTACTCCAATAAACCTTATCACTACACCTTATCCTGTTATGCGTGGGTCCAAAATGCTTTCCTCGTGACAATGTGGAGGAGTCCTATTTCACCAGCAACATTGGAAACTATCTCCCCATCGCCGCTCCCTTTTCTGAAACTTAGCAAAGATTTTGTCTTAGTTGCTCTGCCATGAACGATTAAGTGTAATGAGATGTTCCAAGTGCCAAGATGAAGTTAACACAGGCTCTGTGAGTTAAGGTCATAGTACAGAATTCTAGGTAGAAGGAATGGGGTGAATGAAGCATGAAGATGCAAGGCATCCTGACATGTTTGGGGGACTGTATCATTGGAGGTAGGCTAATGGTGGGCAAGACTCATGGAGGGTCTGGTGTTTGTTTTTAAGGAATAGACAACATAAAGAAAGAATTCAAAGGGGACAAGGCACTTGCAGAAATAATCATCATAGTCCAGATACCCCTCATCTTTCCTCTCTTCAAATTATGTGACTCAACAAAGCTTCCTTGCCTGGGCCATACAGAACTGTGTGCACGTATCCATGTGGAGAACACATACATGGGTTGAGGCTGGGGGGGTGCATTTATGGACCCTACTGCCAGAACCCAACCAGATGCAGTCAGCACTAGGATGTGTCTGACGCTAGTGGAGAACGGGACAGAGTCGGAGCCCTTTGATAAGAGCTCACCCTGTGTATATGATAATAACTACTCCATGTTTCTTTATTACCACATGCTAGGAACTGCAGTGAGTGTTCATGAAAATAATCTCACTTAATCCTCATAAAAACTGTGACGATGGACCTAGTGGCATGCCCATGTTCTAGCTGAGGAAACTGCAGCACAAATAGATCGAATAATAGACCCAGTGTCACACTGCTAGTAACTGAATTGGGACTCGACTTTACATCTGCAGGCTACAGACCCCACTGGACCCCTGTCCCACTCTGCCATGTGCCCTGGAAGATACCACTGGGCATTCTGGGCTTTCCTTCTCAAAACCAGTACAGATCTGTGCTGTCCTGTACAGTAGTCACTACCCACCTGTGGCAACGGAGCACATGGGCTGTGGCACAGGCACACACGCTCTCAGTGTAAAACACTTGGTAATTCCAAAGACTGACTTAGTACAACAGTAAAAAAGCTGGGTCAACTTACATTGATTACTTGTTGAAAGTATAATATCTAGAATATATTGGGTTAATTATTTAACCTAATTTCACCTATCTACTTCCTTAAAAATATGGCTCTGAGAAAGTTGGAATTGCATGTGTGGCTTCCATTATACTCCTATCGGACAGCCTGGTCTAGCAGGTTCTCTGGTTTCCTACCCATCCATCAGGAAGGTGTGGGCGTGTGGCTTCCTTCCGAGGGCAGTCAGAGCAGCCCTCCTCAAGGAGAATGAAGAGGGCTGCTGAGAGGAAGGTTGTCCCCAGCCTCCACAACAATGTTTCCATTTAAGTGGAGACTAATCAGGGACTACCCCTCCCAGGCCTGCAGGGGAAAAATACAGGATTCTGTGTTCATTAGTTAATATCTGCAAAGTGCTTTGAAGATGAAATGTGTTATATAAATGCTAGTAAGAGCAGGCTGTCCTTCTGTGGGCCTTTCATCCACAGCTGTCAAAGTTTCCATCACAGGCAGGCATTATTGTTCTATTACTTTCACAATAATTGTGCCTCACTGGGGTGCTGAACCATTATTTTTCTTGCTACCAGGCTAAGGAGTGAGAGTGGCAGGTGGCCTGTGGTCAGAGAACTCCACTCTTTGCACTGAACCCAGGTTTCAGGTAAAATGAACTCAGAGGCTAGACTCACATACATCCCTGGAAGGGCCTTCCTACCAAAGCACCTCTGAAAATCCCACTAAACAATACCTTGATGCGCAATCACTGACCGGCAGTGACCAGGGAATGCTGCGGATGGCTCCTTGACGCACGAGAAATGAACATACACAGAAACAGGCAATTTTCTGTGGAGAAGTAGGGACGGAGGGGCCACCCTCTCTGGAGGAAGGCGTGCGTTCTCCTGTCCCAGCAGGACTTTTATTGGGTTCGTTTGTACAAGAATTCAGGTAAAGCTCATTACTCATTACAGGGAAGTAAGAATCAAATAACAAGGAACTCTGAGGGCCTACTTTGAGTCAGGGTCGAAGAGCTGTAAAACTTTGAGGAACAAACTTACTTTCTCCTTGAACCCTTCTCATTCAACCGAGAGCATTCTAAACAAAGCAGGTTTCACAGGATTTTACATATTCTTTCTTAGGCCTGATCACCCGGGGAACCCTCCCTTTCTAGTACAGGGCTGCACCACCCTGTCATTGTTTCAGGTGTAGGTGGAGCAAGGGGAACTAAGGCAACCAAGAGATAAGGAGATTTTTTTGCGGATGGAATGAGCACTCAGACTTTGTCAAAGCCGGGGGGTGGGGGGTAAGGGTCCATTACACCCTTTTCCCTTAGCCCCCAAAGTCCTTCATTGGGGGCCTCCCACGTGATCGTGCCTGTCTTAGGTCGTTCCCCCCCCTTGGGGAATCTTACCCATCATTGGCTAACTGACCAAGCATTGGGGTTCAGACAGGGTGATGTAAAAGGAGCAGAAGCGGAGCTCCTGCCAGGGAGATAAGCTTTTGTCTCCTTGGCAGCTTAGGGTTCCAAGGTCGTTCCCTCAGCCTTAGCCTAGGCGGGGGTTACAGCTTCTGATACCAGGCAGGGCGGTTCCCAACAATACCTTCCTTGGGGTTCCCTGCTGTCCTGTGGGGTTTTCTTAGAGCTGAGTGCATACTGATCACACAGTGAATCCTAACTAGCTGGCTAAGCTCTCTGGTGGAGAAGGTGTCTGTCATTAATTGTCAGCCTTGGCGGTGGACAGGACAGTCTGAGAGAGGAACAGTCACAGAGCTTAAATGTGTTTAGTCAGCCCAGCCCAGCCCAGCCCAGCCCAGCCCAGCCCTCGCTTGGGCCCCTATCACTCTGCATTCTGCAGCACAAAGTGTCAGCTGGCGCTGTGCTTAATCAAGCAGAGGAAGAAAGCCCGCAGGAACAGAATAGGGGCATGCTAGGCGCTGTGCTTTCAGCAGCGGCCACAGCCCCAGCCTCAGGTGCAAAGTGCTTGGGGCCTTGGGGAATGCCACAGCCAAGGCCCACTCAGGAAGTGCTCTTTAGCAGATGCCCCACCTCCTGCCTGCCAAGTGTGAAAGACCAAGAAGTAGGGTTGCCCACCAGGTGCAAAGCCACAGTGTGACATCCCCTCTGAGAAGAAATTCCTTTATGCTAATTAAATCCACCAGGAAGGCAGACAGTGCGAGATGACACAGCTGGATTCCCCACTGCTCAGGAAGAGCAGCTGGAGATGCCTAATCTCTCTCCAAGCAAGGAAGGGAGAGAAGGAGGAGAGAGAGAGAGCTCAGGAATACAAAGGAGCAGGGAGTGACAAGTACACACCATGGGCAGGGGCCGGGTGTGTGCTCATGCACGCTTTTACAAAAAGGAATAAAATGTGTCATTTCAGACTGGATAAGTTCAACATTACTAATTAAGAAATTACTTAATTATGGAGAAGAAAATAAAATGAAGGTATTTTGCCCTTGAGGGGAAAAATATCTTTGATTTGCTAAATCAAGGAAATGATTAGATTCAAACATTAAATAATTGCAAATGGCTCCAACAAAAGCACACTGCAAGGCCCCCTGAGGACCCTGCTTTCTCCTCCAAAACCTCTGTCTTATGTTCTTCCTCCCTGTAAATGCGTTTTTTTTTTTTTTTCAGAGTGGATTGAATACTCACACTCTTTGACTTAGGGAGGTTCATAACCCAGACTTTCACACACTTCTGTCTCCTGCTAAGGTTGTCTATCTGTAATGTTTTATTCATCATCCCTCAACTATTTTTAATTCCTGCCCACCAAGGCTCAATCAATTTCTTTCTTCTTCTCACCCACGATTCTTTAGCTAGTAGATTACAAATCTTTATCCGCTGGCTGGCTAAGGCAGGCACTAGCGTTATGGTCTTTCTATTCCCCACCTTACCTTAATTCTGCAGCTTAGAAGTACCCTCATCACAGACCAAAAGGGCCAGCAGCCAGCCCAGCATGACTGGACTGGGGAATACAAAACTTCAGCATTTTAACATTCTTTTTTAAAAATGAGGTAAGGAAAGCTCATTTGCATGTCTTCACCTAAACACTAATGTTGTGCTAAGCTTCACCTTTAGCCTGATCATTCCTCTTTCTGTGGCTAAACTCCACCTCTCAGGCCTGGGTTTTCAATCCCTCCATCACACATTCACAGATAGCCTCCAAAGTTAACACCCCCAACATCGCGCTCCCCGAGGTGCCCTTCTCACCCAACACAGCATGAGGCTTCATGACAAAGAACGTGAAGGTGCCCCAATCTTCCATGTGTCCAGATCCAAAACTAAAGACCATTCTTACTTATCTCTTCACCAATCTTCCATATCCAATCAGTCTCCAAGCTCAAGCAAAGTATCATATTCTATATTTAGAACGTTCAAACATTTCCCATACATTCATCTTATTTGGACTCAGGAAACTGAGGAAGTGGGCAGAAAAAAATGTACTCCTTTTATTTTCGATAGATGGAGAAACAAGGGCTCATGCTTAGGTGCACATTTGACATCTTTTACTCTGGGAAGCCTTGATACTATTTCCCAAGGAAGCCTTCCCTGAACCCCAAAGACTAGTGGTGTGCCTCCTTTAAATTCTGTGTTAGTCACTAATTTCTCCATCATTAATGCTAGGCTGTTAGATACCTGAAATCACAAGCTAACACCACTTTCACATCACTCTATAGTGAGCCTGGAAGGCAGAAAGCACACACTAAATCATTCTCCAGTGAATGAATGCATACCTAGAGGTAAATAAATAGAACACACAACTAATCAGCGGTAGAGCCAGAGACGAGAGCTAAGCTCTTTCTTCTACTGGGCTCCTAACTAGTCTCCTTCACAGATGCTTCCAATGTGCTGTCAGATCAATCATTTTCGAGCATGTTTTATCCTGTATCATAAATAAATAAACAAATAAATAAACAAACAAAGTTTTAATTTGTTCTCAGTTGTGCAATGGATAAAGCCTAAACCTTGTAACAAGCCAAACTAGCCCTCCCTCTCTTTTTAATCATGTTAGGGAATCTTAGAGTTGAAAGAGGTCACAGGTAATGCTGTACACTTCCTACATTGAGAACAATGTAGGAATCTCTTCCAGGGCACACCTTTCCCAAAATCGAAAGAGAGGAATTTGGCGCTGCCCATTGGCCTTCAGGCACACACCTTAATTTCCTGTGGGGCCAACCTGGTCATCCTCTGAGCTGTGGAACTCCTTACTGCCACCGATTCAGGTGGTTCCATGCACACACTCCTCAGTCTGTGCCCTTTCCTTCTGATCCTGCCTCACCGGCAGCATCTGTCTTAAGGCCTAACCTCAGAGAGGTGTTTCCCCAGCACCTCGAAGAACATGACCGACTGGCATCTTTTCCTGCAGGCTTGTTAGTGTTATTTGTCACCACTTTCACACTTAGAGTCATATATTTTTAATTAGCTCTCATAAATGTTTGAGACTTCTCTGGCAGCAACTAGTAAAAAAAAAATTGTATCCTATCTTCTCTCACATCCAGAAAAATAAATCACCAAATGTGATTGAAGTGCCCATGTGAAAACCCTGAAGGCTGGGCAGCTTCAGGCACATTTTGCAAATATGTCCTTTCAACAGGGTTTGGAGAATGACATCATTATCATACAGGAAAACTGGGCTTCTGAAAGACAAAGTGATGCTCTAAAGATCAAAGAATAAATTAAATGACACAGCTGTGATTCTACACCAGGTATTTACATGAGTTTCCTAGGCTGCCATTACAAAATACAACAGGCTGAGTGGGTTGATTTCGCTTCTCACAGTTCTGGGGACCGGAAGTCCAAGATCAGGGTGTCGGCAGGTTCGGTTTCTCCGGAGGCCTCTGTTCTGAGCTCACAGATGGCTGCCTTCTCATGTCCTCACCTGGTCTCTCCTCTCTGTACCTGGTGTTTTTCCTCCTCTCACAAGGACGTCAGTCAGACTGGATGACGGCCCACTCTGAAGATCTCCGTTTACCTTACTTACCCCTTTAAAGGACCTATATCCAAATAAGCCACATTTTGAAGTGCTGGGGGCTAGGGCTGGAACATTTGACTTTTGTGGGGAACACAATTTAGCCCATAACTAACAGTCTGTTCTGACCTTGCATAGAGGCACTGAGCCAGCAAAACAGGATATTGGAATAAACAGAGAAGGGTGGGATAGCACCCAAGTAATCCGTCATGGATAGGATAGTTCCAGGAACTAGAGAGCCCTGGGATAGAAACACCCAATAAGAGAAGGAAAAAAGTAGAGCAGCCCCAAAGTAACCAATTACAAGACAACTTCCCCATAGTGCTTTTTCTTTTTTCTTCAAAAACCCTGCACAGAACCACCCAGGTGGGAACTGGTCTCAGCTTGACTGTTACCCTCTCTTGCTCCCCAGAGACCCCTCTTTCAATAAATCCTTTACTTTGCTATTAGCTCTCTGTCCTGTGGTTTTTCAGCAGCTCCAATCTCACTATAACAACATTCTTACTGCAATTTGTGCATAACTATTCTGTATACATAAGAAATACCAGCTAAGTGTCCTGGCTGGTGTGGATTGAGCACCGGTTTGTGAACCAAAAGACCACTGGTTCAATTCCCAGTCAGGGCACATGCCTGGGTTGTGAGCTAGGTCCCCAGCAGGGGGCGTGTGAGAGGCAACCACACAGTGATGTTTCCTTCTATTTCTCCTTCCCTTCCCCTCTGTCTAAAATAAACAAATAAAATCTTTTAAAAAATCAGCTGAGTGTGGTTGAGAGGCTGACCTATTAATTTTGGAGAGGGAATGTTACATGTTTTTGTGATTGCATTAATTTTTTTTGCTATTTGTTTGTTTAATGTTCTTACCCAATTTTAAAGTGAAAGCAAACATTTGAACTCTTGCCAAGTTCCAGACTCAAAAGAAATAAGAATACATTAAAATAAAGTCAAATCTGTCAATACAAAATAAATTTCATACCATGGACTTTGCTTTTTTTCTTTGTCTTTTTCTTTCCCCGAACTTCTGGGTAAGGGAGTGGGATGTTCATCATATGTTTGCTGCAGGCAATTGCTTGGAGAAGGGGCATTTGTGTGAATCTTTGGAACCTAATGAGGCAGGAGTACACAGCTCAGAGCGAACACATGTTCTAGAGAGTAACTGCTTCCTAGCACTAGTTACAAGGTGGGGAGAGCAACTAGTACAGTTCCAAAACCCAGAGGGCGCTCACTAATGTGCTACATGAGCCAACCTGAGTTAGGGCTTTTGCTGTGCGGACAATGAGAGCCCTTCTTAGAAATGTGTGGGCTGGGTTTCCTGGGGAGCCACACTAAACAGAGCCAGGTTAAATGGCCACCTTCACCTGTAGTTATTTTTGTTGCAATAACCAAATAACCAGCTGCCAAATAACTTGATCCAGGGGAGGAGAGGGGAGAACCATTTAGTCTTCCACGTACAACAGAGTGAGGTTCAGTGGCTTACTTCAAACATGTCCCCAGCACGTGAGAAGGCCCCGTGGAGGGTCCAGACATCTGCTTTGGGAAAGGGAGAAGAGCAGGCGATGCAGAGAGTCAGGGAAAGGCCGGGCCAGCACTCTGAGTAGACAAAGAAGCCAGAAGTGCCCACAGGCTTCAGATGCCCCCATCAGATGCCTCCATCTCTGCTTTGCTCTCTTTAGGGCATTGAACATCCTTGCAGGGGACCTGGGAGTAGCCACACACACGCCATTTACTTTAGCTTGGATTTTCAGAGGAGTGGAGGCTGAGATGAGGGTATAGGACATGCCATTTTTGGGGAAGGTGAAGAAAAACACCTGTCAGGGAGCAAAGCCTTGAGACAAGGACAGGAAGGTGACTGCTGCAGGCCCGTGGGACTTCCTTGCACTTGGGAAACTCATTGAGCTGGTGGAAAACCCACACCTCCGCTGAGCCACTGCAGGCAGGACAGAACTCCGATGGTGTGTGCACGCCACCTGCTGTGGTCAGCAGTGGGGGCCTGCTGTGGGAGGCCACGGCCCCTCTGGCCTGGCCCCTGGGGACAGAGTGGGCTCCAGGGCTAAGAGGTAGCCTCCACCTTTAGGTGGAGACACCCAGGTGCTTGCAATCGGGATTGGGAGGATGTGGGAGGGGTGTGCCCAGCATCTAGCAGCTCCTTATAACCTGGAGGCTACTGAAAGGCTTTGGAATCAGACCTCAGGGCTTGAAATTCCAGCATTGCCATTTAGGAGAGGAAATTAGCCAAGTGACTTAATCTTTTCTATCTTAATTTCTTCATTTGAAAAGATAGAAATAACAATGCAGGACCATGCTTGAAAGGGCTGAGGTAATGCCTGAAAGAACTGAATGAGATCATCCACGAGATGCTCTGAGTATTTGCCAAAGGCTCAATAAACATTCGTTATTAGTATTGTTAACCACTAGCATTCAAGGCCAGTAAGTTAACGTAATAAGGTGGCAAAGAGTGTGTTTCTGAACGTTCGGGGCTAGAACAGATAGTTCTGAGCAAATCTAGTCTGCGAGGGTCTGAAAGCTTCCCTGGGACCACGTAGCCCGTTTGGGCAATGGGCAGGCAGGGTCCCAGGGCCTGAGGACTGCGTGTTTGCAGTAGTTCCTGAGGATTTGGGGAACTTCCTCAAATGCCTCTCTTCTTCACAATTCTACTTGGTTGGTCCCAAAGTGAGTCTACTACTGCATAAAAGGCAACTACTAAAAAGCTAGAGTCACATCTTCAGGACACACCCTCCTCTAGTTCTTTCAGTTTGTGGCTAGATACAACAGCATGTAGCTTCAGTCGTAGCCCGTTCTCAACTGTGCACGAGGGCGACAGATCAGACACGGAGATGCACAAACATTTGGATAATTCAGAATTCTTTATAGTTAGTCTTCAGGGATTTTTAGGCATCAGCAGGTTGCCTCAGGCCAGTATTAAAATGGGTCTGTGTTTTCTAAGCACACACCAACTGGCAGTTGGAGAAGGCAGGGCAAAGCAGGAAGCCATCTGGGAGTTCAGTTCTGTCACTGATGTAGAATAAAACCACACGAGCATCTAATGAAGCATGTAGGACTCAGGAAAGATGAGTCCTGGAGACCTTCCTGAGGCTACTGTGGTGGCGTGTCCAGCATACCCTCCCCACAACTCAACAGCAGAAGGCTATGCATTCATTCTTTCACCCGAACAACTGCAATTTTTAAAAAAATATTTTTTCCCCAATTAAGAGGCTTGATGAGAAAATGGCTCAGTTACTTCATACTGGAAACAGTAATATAAAAAGTTCAAAATCCATTTACTGTATACTTATTAGGTTCCTGTAACATGATGAATGCCATGTGTATTAGGCATTAGGGGTATGTAATCTCAGTCTTTAAATTGTTCAGCGTCCAGCTGAAGGGCAGGGAAGCAAATACAGTCAGAGAAAGTGCAAAGGAGGGGACTTAATACATGATAGTTTAGAAAAGCCTTTCCTGAGTTGGTGATGCATGAACCAAATTATGAAGCAAGAGACTTTTTTTTAAGAGGAGAGGTGGGTGGGGGCAATAGTGGGCACATTTTAGGCTAAAAAAAAAAAGCAGTCTGTGCAAAGAAGGGAAGCATGAGAATGCTGGAGGGCCTGTGGCTGGTCGTCCAGGGCAAGGTGAGGGCAGAGGACGGAAGGCAGGGACAGGCTGGGGCTAATGTAGGCTGGACTTTAATGCCATCGAGTGTTTTCCATATCTTACAGAAAGTATTTAGAAACCTTTCGATGTGCTTTTCTTTTCAAGGTTTCAAAGCAAGAAATTATATAATTATAATTTTGTTACAGAAAAAAAACACTTGATGGCATTATAGGAAATAAATTGGAGACAGGGAGAACCAGCCAAGACTATTCTTCAAGCAAGAAATTATAATGATAGCGCCACTGGGGATGGCCAGGAGAGGACAAATGAAAGACCTGTCATGCGGGAAGAATTGCCGGGGTGTAGCCACAGCGGCAGCGATGCGGAGGACGAGAGGAGGCAGTAACCGAAAGTGACAGAGAGGCCGCTGGGGCGCTGGCACTGCGCAGCATGCCAATGGCCGTGATCTGGACTCTAAGATAGGACTAGAATGAAAGCAGAGGGAGAGAACGACAACCGCTTTGGTAGAGATGAATTTACGATTTCTACGGAAACTCAAAAGAAAACGTGTCTAAAGTTGATTAAATACGCCTGAAGCTTAGGAGAGCGTTAGCGCCTGAAACTACAGCCACAGGACAGATTATAGAAGCGTACTATTAAGAATGGGAAAAGTGAGGCTACACGATGCCTTGAAAAACAACAATGTCTAAAGGGTGAGCTAGGAAGAACATTGGAAAGGAGATCCCAGAAAAGTGAGAGAAACATGAGGAGACGTACAAGGAGAAAGAATGGCGCTACTTTCTCCACGAAAGCATTAATTTGTCCGTGAAATATGCATTGTTTAGTAAAGTGGCACAGGGTTAAAGTGTTTAGTAAAAAAGCCATGATTTCTTTCCCTATTGAATATACAGTACACTTGGGGAGATGAATATTTATCAAATAATTGCATAAATTTATTATTATTATTATTTTGCAAAGTGTGTTACGGAGACTTTGGCATTTTGAAGCGATAAGAGAAGGATAGTTGATGCCATACATTCCAGAGGGAGTCAAGTCAGATAAGGGCTGGAATGGGCATTGGAAGACCGCTCTAGTTCCAGTGAAAGGAATGTGAGTTGACAAGGACATAGAGAAGTTAAATTGCTGTGGCTGGAGGAGTGCCTGAGAAATATGAGTGCAGATCACTATTCTATTCACTCGAGGAAACAGATTTTTGCAAAGATGGGAGAGACTGGGGTATATTCCTTTTTTTTTTAAGAAAATGACAAAAGATATGATCTTGAAAATAAAATAGAGCATATGGGTTAATTAACGGAGTGAAGTTCACATGAAACAGCAGAGTGAGGGGCACCTCTTTGGCTGAGGAGGAAAGGAAGGAAGCAAGGTGGCTAGCGATGCAGATACCTTTGTAAGTGAGAGGTAGTTACAAAACATGGGAGAATTTATACCTGACTATTTCATCTCTGGACTTGGGACAAGGCCATCTGTTGAGATGAAAAAGATATGTAGACACCTTGAAGGGGGTGATAAAAAGTCAAAGGAGTTCAAGTAGAGAAATACCAAGAAATACTACATAACTTTGGTATAGTCATAGCTTTAGAAAAATACTGGTTTAAATAGTTAAATAATTTGCCTGCAGCAGCGCTCAGAATCCTAGATATAAATAAAATATGCTGATGTGGGAGCTAGAGTGAGGCTTCTCAAGGCATTTGTGGCAAAATGACAGGGGTCCAGGTAAAGCCAAGAGGAAACTCACAGACAGAGTAACTAGAGCACCGGAAATCTAAATAGGATAGAAGATCAAGGACCACAGGGAGAAGTGTCAGAAAGTGGAGTTTAAGGTTACAGAAGTTTCAAGTAATTTCCAGTTCCAGGATGTGGCCAGGAGAATGGACTCCTGAGGCTGAGTGAAGATAAAGATGTTTGGCATTCAGAAGAAATTTTTAGAGTGTTATTTGTGTCATCCACATGGATGTGAACGTGTCTTTCTTTTTCAATTACTACTTATGTTCAATATTATTTTCTATTAGTGTCAGACACAGCGGTTAGATAATCACATACTTTACGAAGTGTCCCTCCCGATGTTTCCAGTACTCAGCCGGCACCATACAGTTATTACAGTATTACTGACTATATTTCCTCTATTGTACTTCACATCTTGGTGACTATTTTGTAACTACCAACCTGTAATCCTTAATCCCTTCACCTTTTTTACCCAGTTTATGTATTTTAGAAAATGATGGGATCTCATCAACTAATGCTATAGAGATGTTCAGTCATATAAATGAACTACTTCTTCTTGTTCTTTTTGTGGACTCACGGGGAGGTTGTGCACTCAAAACCACGACAGGAATGGCACTGGCCACCCTCACCCAGCCCTTGAGCAGACAGGGCTTTCTCACACACACCCTGCTCCAGAAGAGATATTTTACAACGTGGTTAGGCACCCACACAAATGCAATGATGGGCAAGCTGACAAAGCCATCACCCATTTCTGATCTGTTTAACAGTTCATAATGTTTTAAACTTCACCTACCACAGCTGTCAATTCCATCTAGACTCCCTCTGAAGATCCGATTGGCTCCAGACAGCTCCTCGATACTTCTATCATCATCAAGCAGTTCTGTAGCACTTTAGAATGTCAAAGCACTTTATGATTGTGCCTATTAATTTTCCACATAACAATGGCAGGAAGCAGTCCAACACTCTGACAAGCAGTACTTGTCAGAAGTGTGATGGAGAAAAAGTGGGCTATGGGAAGAAGCTGGATCAGGACTTAACCAAGAAGCAACTTGATTCAGGCTACCGACCCTGAACTTCAGAGATGCATTAAACCACATCCAGGGACCCAGCTGCCCTGGTAAGGGGTAATGAGAAAATCAAATTGTCAGCCTAAATAGCACCCTTATATTGCACAACTTTTTTCTGTCTATAAAAGGCTCAGAAACATAATACATACATCCATGAAACCCCACGCTGCTGTTTGGATGTATAGGTATGTTTCTCTTTTAGAAAATCCTTTAAGCTTTACATTTGCAATTTGTTTCCTCTTCTGTATTTAGGTTATAATTCATTAAAAATGAAGTTTACAAAAGAGAGACACTTTCAATGTTTTGGACAACCACCTATAATTCTGTATCATCCAAAGCATCAATCTAGGGTTTGGGAGAAATAAACAAAGCTTTATTCAATAGGCAGAGGAAAGATTAAAGGAAAGGAGAAAAGGAAGAAGCAGAAGAGGAAAAGAAGAAATAAAAAATAAGAAAATCAAACAAATAGTCTTAAAAAACACAATTTTAACATAGTTATTGTAGCAGTAAAGAGTTTAAGAACAAACAATCACCCTAATCTTAGTTCTGTTGGACAAAAAAAAACAAAACAAAACAGTGTTTACTAAGGAAAAAAAAATCAGGAGAGATTTCCTTAATTAGAACTTCATCAAGCTCACACAAAGGGCTACAGAAATGATAGAAAACTTTTTTTTTAAGAGCAAAGAAAGAAGTGCAGTTGACAGCTCTTCTTTGATTTAATTACTGCAACTGTCATTAGCAATGAACCTCTAGAACTGAAGACAATGGCCAGTCCTGAGGTCCTGCCTTCCCACTTCTTCTGTCTACTGCACCTGCCAAGGCAATCCCACCCAGAGCAGGAGCGGCGCTGGCTTCCCGCAACACACCTACCAGAGCTAAGGACCCTCACGGGCCTTTGGGGAAAAGATGTTTGTTGGGAATAACAGAAGCCTTTGTCCTTGAAACTCTAATCATCCTATCAGATTTATATAGGAAATCCTACATTCAAATGTTTATTGCTAAAACGATGATTGAAAAAGGAAATTTCTCATAAAAAGGAAGGAACCCTCAAGGATGCTCAGTAAAACATGTTTCTAGAGAGTGGGCTACAACAAAAGACTCTTGGCAGACACTGTTTAAGACACTCTGAGTTTAAACATGAACTGTTTTACATAATAGTACAAAAGGGGTGTAAGGCAGAACTAGGACAGAGCAGAAGCCTTGGCATCCTGTAAAGACAAGGTTCCACTGGTACCTGTGCACCAAAAATGTGAGCACTCTCAACATTAGAAGACATGAAATTCTGGTCATCCATTCTCTCCTGGCACTCAGTAGAAGTATGCAGAGAGCTATGGCCTTTCTGAATTGGTTAGCAAACACCCAGGCAACCCATGTGACACAAAAGGAAACAAGTCCCCTCTCTGCCAGATGGGGTGTGATAGATCCAGGTGAAAAGCTTCTGGCCTTGAGTGTCTTCCTTCACACATTACCCTTCAAGAGCCCACAAGAACCAGACCCACTTTTGTATTTTTGGAAACCATGGCCAGTTTGCCTTAGACGGTTTGTGTAATGGAGGCAAAGCAATTGCTAGAATCGCATTTTCTCAGAAAAGTCAATATGAAAGAGTTTGCTGATATTATATTTTAGAAAACCTACATGTACTATGCATTAAGTGGCACTAAGTTCCTGGTCCTTTGAACCATCTCCAACATGGCAACTGACATTTGTCTGTTTTCCTAAAAAATAAAATTTGTCTCGGTTGCCCAGGAAATGCGGGTAGAAAGGTGTGCAAAAGCTGATGATATTGAAAAACTAAGTTAATTCCAACTGAGCAAACTGCTCAGGCAGATGCAAGCCTCATTCTTTAACAGAGATTCTATTGAAATATACAGTTGACCCTTGAACAACACAGGGGTTAGGGGTGCCAACCCCACACAGCTGAAAATTCACATATAACTCTGACTCCTCCAAAACATATGTGTAGCCCCTCAGTATCCAAGGAGGACTGTTTCTAGGACCACACGCAGATCTCATAATCCATGAATGCTCAACTCCCTTAGAAAGCACAGCATGGAGTAATGCTTCCAGTTGGCCCTCTGCATCCAAGGATAGTAGAAACTGCAGATGTGAAGCATGAGGATACAGAGGACTTACTGTATATTTACTGGAAAAAAAAATTGTGTTTAAGTGGACCATCACAGTTCAAACCCATGCTGTTCAAGGGTCAACTTTACTGGTCCGATTTCACAGCTGTTGTGCAGGTAAGCTTTCTACTGAAATCAGCAGAGAGTGGGCCTTTAGGAAAACCACAGTCTCAGGGTTGGCTATTTCTAGAGTAATACCAAGAAAGCCTACTCATTAAAATCTTTGCAGTAGTAAAAGTTTCATTTTTTAAAATAAATTATATTAGGTGCCAGCAAGGTTAATCTATTAAGACATCAGAATTAATTCCTAGTGGAACTTTCTAAAGTACATGTATGCATACATGCATACATATTCTCTATTAAAATAAAATCGACAAGTTGGACCAGAAATATAAATAGGAGGTATGGCACAATCTCCAGGAAGTTCCTCATAATATTTAATACTAATGCTTCATCCAGTTTAGGTATCATCTAATTATGGGGTTAGTGAAGCTTCAGGGAAACTTTGCAATGGAGTTTGGAATCACATTTCCTTTTCCTTATAAAGTGTATATTTGGTTTGTTTTCAAATGTGCTGTTTCTCAGCACTCTTGTAAATTAAGCTGTCACTCATCACCAAGCAAAGTCACCTGCTCAGGGGCTATAATACTTCATGCCGAATGGGCAAACTTCTGGAGGCCCCATTTCTGATGAGCTTGCTTAGTTCACTCAGTTCTTAGCGTGGCACCAAATATTTTCAGTCCTGGCTATTGTCTCTCAGGAATCTCATTAATATTATACATTAACATTAATGTACAATATGCATTTACAATTATATATGTTAAAATCTATATAATATATTATTACTAATATGAGCTTTGCTCCATAAAACCTCCACTCTGGTTTCTGCCTGTCCCCCTGTGCTCCTAGTTTAAGCTCACCAGTATCTCAGCCTTTCCGTCTTCCCCTTCACTTTTGTTTTCCTGAGTTGGGGAGCAGATGGGAGGCTTGTGGTCAGTTTCATAATGAAGCACAGCAAAAGAAACACAGACTACAAATGTTAACCTTAAATTTCAAAAAAGAGTCCATCTTTTCTCTTATACTTAGTATGCATTCTAATCAGAACCAGAATTAATAAAAATAAAAATTAGATTAAGATGAAAATTATGATAGGTGATCTTTTGAGCTGTCTACTATATGTTTAATACAATGCAAGTCCCTTTTTAAATTCTTAGGATAAGCAAAACTTGTAAGTTAAGTTCTTCAATTAGTTTAAAAGTGCTTATTACATCATTTTAGTAACTAAGAAAGTAAACAAGTAAAACAAAGCAAGAAGCAAAGAAACAAGTGTGTAGCCCGTGGGGGCACTCATTTAAGGTCACAACATATTTTCTGCCCCCTCTCACCTCCCTTACCCTCTTTGTCCTTCTTTCCTTCCTGCTCTCTTTCTACAAAACTGTACTGAGTAACACCCGCCTTCAATGTGCTGTGGGCAAAAGTTGTAAAGATGGCGGTGACGTTGGCTCTGCCTTCAAAGATGTACAATCACTCAAGGGAAAGCAAAACACCAATTCACTAAGATACAATGCAAATACTTGAATTAGGATATTACAAATTACTAGGGAGCTTCAAAGAAGGGGAAATTAAATGCCACCAATATTAAGAAAGCTTCAGAGAGGAGGTGACACAAATTGTTTTTTAACTATTAGCATTTAGCTTCAGAGAGAGACAAAGGACTTTTCTTTCAGGCAGCAAAAAGGGCAAGCGCAGTCCTATTTTAAAAACCCTGAAGAGTAGAGATCAGCGTGTGTTTGCTCCATTTCACACCTTGACCAGCACTCATCACTCTAGGGTATTTCTGGTTGTTAATGGAAGAGTCAATGAGGATGAAAGTGCATAGGTGAGTTGGGGTCAGAAAACAAAGGCATGTGTGTGCCTCACCAAGGGATTTGGATTTTTATCCTCCAAGCACTGGAGATTCTTCCAAAGGTCATGGCAAAAGATGTATTCTCTAAAAAAATAGCTTTGGCAGCAGAAAGAGACTGGAATGGAGTTTGTGCTGAGTACTGATACGGTCATGATAGCCCTAGCTGAAGAAGAAGAGGATGAGACCTAGAAACCCTGAACAGAGCAGATGGGGAGAGGAGACAGACAGCAGATGCCTCCTGAGACTGGATTTGGTGCTGAAACTGAGAGAGTGGTCAAAGGTGAGAGAGAGTGGTCAAAGGTGAATTGAAGGCTTCTAGCTCGGGCATCTGGGGGTCTGGGGACAGCTGGAGAGAGGCAAGTTTGCACAGAGTGTACTAGAGATGGGTATAAGTGGAGGGGAGCCAGAAAACCAGATATCTTTCCACTTCTTTGTGACACCCCAGGGAATCTTTGTGAGAAGCAGTACATTAACTATATGTTTGACAAGCCATTAAATACAGCACTGAGTTAAAAAAAAAAAGGAAGAATCCAGCAAACAGACAAAATAATAGGCAGAAAGTCAAATTAAAAATCTACCTTGATTCAAATGCATGTTGGATTTTTTAAAAATCCATAGAAGTAATAGGATATAATGAAGATTTAAGCTTTAAATATAACCTAATACCCATCTAATTAGGATAATAAAATACAAGGAGTTGCTGTGCCATCAGTATGCTAATGTAACTCAACTCTGCCACCTTCTTCTCTCACACTCCACTGGAAGCTGCTGCAGTGACGGCACAGGCGGTCGGTGGACTGGAAGGGCGGTGGAAGCACACAACTGGAGCCCAAGACACCTAACCGGTAAAGTGCTCAGCCGCCGCAGATGGGAGGGGTTTAAGGGTGTTCTGCAGGGAGAGTCAGGCCTCGGCTTGAATGGGAAATTATTTTAGGTTCTGAGTCTTGTTAGGAAGAAAAGGTTTCTTTCCGCCAGTGTTTTATTTTCCTCACTTTCGACCCGAGTCTGAAAAAAACCAGAAGCTTTTAAAAAAGAAGATACACATATTTGACTACATAACAAATTTGTAACAAAGCCTAAAGACAAATAGATCTGTGGGGGGGAAATGTAAAAGGGCTCTTGCACATTGCACAGAGGTGATAAATAAACAAGTGAAAATTTGCAAAGGATTATTTGTACAAACACACATGGCAAGCTGACATGAAGCAGTATTCACATTCAGTAGTGGGGAAATACAGATGACCAATCACAGCTTCACATCGGCAGGGGCTGGGCCCTTCCAGGCTGCCCTCACCACGGCTGGCAGGTGCAAGGATGCTTTCCATGTGTGTTTTACAGCTGGGATGACTGCCCATTTTTTTGTCTGCATCTTTCTTTTCTTACCCATTAATACACCATGAAAATCCTTGAAATTACCCTTTCTAATTTGAATTCATTCTTTTAGAAGAGTACATAATCTCATGGTGTAGGTATAACCTAATTTATTCTATTAGTGGACATTCACTATTTTTTGGTATCAAATCTTCAATAACATCATCAGAAATATAGAGTCTTAATTATATGACTTTTATTTCTATGGGATCGCTTTCAAGGTCATCCGATGTTTAGGATTACTGGAGCAACCCAAGTATTGTATGTGTGTACTTTTAGTGTTAGCAGGCATTGCTGAGGACAGCCGTGAAGTGTAGTGAGTCACATAGGGCACACCATCAAGAGCTCAGTAACCCAGACTTCATCCTTGATTTGCCACAAACCTTAGGTAAGGTATTGAAACTCTCTTTTCTTCATGAAATTGGAATATGATAATACTTCCTCGTAAGGTTTTACAATGATTAAATGTTACTATATATACCTAATATACTTGTGTATGCAATTATATGTACAAAATGTGTATGCAATATAGTGACACCTTCTAGCAAATGTACCATAACCCTTGTGATTATTATTCCTCAGAGGAAAGCCACTGAAGACGATCATAAGAACTCATTTCAGAGTCTTTATTGCTCATTGGATACAGTATGTGAGATGATTTTAGGTGGTATGCAAATGAGATTATTTTTGTGCTATTCACATATTAAAATTTATTGCATAAAGAAACTGTTTTATCCATTTACAGCAGGCATATAAATTCCTTTAAGATAAATTTAAATAAAAGCATGGGTAGCTTTAAATTAGAAATAAGTATGTTGATATAGTTATACACAAAGATGGCAAAAATTATAAAGCTTGGAAATGATTAAAGTTTGCAAATGATTGGTATTCTATATGTTTAGCATATATTTTCCGAGTGATATTGAGATAGAATTGACATGAGTTCAAGGTGTACAACATACGGATTAAACTTAAATATATTGTGAAGTGATTACCACAATGAGTTTAGCTAACAATCATCATCTCATGTAGAAGGTACGAAAAAGAAGAAGAAAAAGTTGCTTCCCTGGTGATGAGACTTCTTAGGACCCACGCTCTAAGCAACCTGCAAATATTCCATACGCCAGTGTCAACTGTGGTCATCGTGTGGTGTGTGACACCCCTCGTGCTTACTTCTCTCACAGCTGGAGGTTTATACCCTTCCCCCAATGCACCCTCCTCTCACTCCGCACCTCTGGTAACCACAAACCTAGTATCTTTTTCTTTAACTATTTTTTTTTATTCCACATATAAGTGAGGTGATATAATATCAGTCTGTCTCTGTTTGGCTCATTTCATTTAGCATAATGCCCTCAAGTTCCACCCATGCCATTGCAAATGGCAGGGTTTTTTATGGCTGGATAATATTTTATTATATACACCATTATATTCCAATATATATTCACAGATATATGCAATGTGGGGCAAAAGTAGGTATATAGTTGCTCATATAGAATATGTACAATAATTAATAAATAATAATACAAGAATAAACTGTGTTTTTCATACTCACAACTATTAACCTACTTTGGTACTTGTTACATATTCCAGGTATGTGTGAGATCCATTTATAGATGTTCACAACTTCTTTATCCATCCATCTGTTATTGATGGACACTTAGGTTGCTTTCATGTCTTGCCCATTGTAAATCATGCTGGGATGAACATAGGGACGCAGATAGCTCTTTCACATTGTGTTTCTGCTTCCTTTGAATATGTCCCCAGAAATGGAGTTGCTAGATGTGGTGGTTCTCTTTTGAATTTCTACAGGAATCTCCACACTGCTCTCCTTAGTGGCTGCACCAGTTTATATTCCCACCACAGTGCACAAGGGTTGCTTTTCTCCACATCCTCACCAACGCTAGTTGTCTCTGGTCTTTTTGACGATAGTCATTCTCTGAAGTAGAAGGTTATGTCTCATTGTGGTTTTGATTTGCATTTCCCTTATGACTAGCAATTATTAGCACCTTTTTGTGCACCTGTTGGTGTGTATCTTTTTTGGAAGAATGTCTATTTAGGTCCTTTGCCCATTTTAAGTTGGATTACTTGTTTGTTTACTGTTGAGACAATGTGAGAAGGGATTCTTCACATATTTTTATCAGCTAGATGGTCTGTAATTTTTTCTTATTCAATAGGTAGTCTTTCCTTTGCTGTGCAGAACATTTTTAGTTTGATGTCCCATTTGTTTATTTATTTTGTTGCTCATGCTTTAGATGTCTTATCAATCAATCAATCAATAAATAAATAAATAAAAACATTGCCAAGATCAATGTCAAGGAGTTTTCCTGTCCCCCTATGTTTTCTTCTAGGAATTTTAGCCTTTTTTTTCCCTACATTTAAGTTTTTAATCCATTTTGAGTTAATTTTATCTGAAGGGTTAATAAAATAGTTGTATTGTTTTACATGTAAATATCCAATTTTCCCAGCACCATTTATGAAAAGACTGTCTTTTCTTGGCTCTCTTGTTAAATATTAGTTGACAATATGCATGGGCTTATTTTGAGACTCTAATACTCTGAATTATTGTCATGTATTGTTTCAATTCTTCTCCTTATATTTGCTATGAAAAATTCCTCTGGATATTAACTAGTACCTACACCAGTGAGTTTTACCCAGTGCCAGCCTGCTAAACCAGTTCTCTGAAAAAAGGGGGGAAAGGGGAAGGCAAGCAGGCAGGCATGAAGGAAGGAAGGAAGGAAGGAAGGAAGGAAGGAAGGAAGGAAGGAAGGAAAAGACTGTAGGAAGAAATTCTTAATTTGTACTGTTTGCCAATTTCTATGAGGTAAATACTCCTACCCAGGCCAATTTGAAGTTACCAACAATTTAAATTGGCCTAAAAAGTTTCCTGAATATTTAATAATCAGCCCCTTACATACTAATCTGAGCCAGCTCCAGAATACCACCATTCTACTTAACTGTTAAAGTCAGGGTTTTGGTAACTAAAATGGACAAAATCAGGTACGAACACAGCATTCTGAATTCTGTCTGTGTAAGTTGTATTTCTGTATCAATGATCTACATTTAAAAAATGTGCAAGAAATGGTTACTCCTGAATAGAAGTCTAAGTGTTTAGGAAGAGGTGAACAGTTCTTAAATTAAAGGGTAATACTCTGAAAAAAGGTCATCT